>JABXJD010002624.1:0-48097 GCA_013375575.1 Percina caprodes | reverse complement strand
ACCCCATACTAATACTGTGTTTGACCCCCTTTCGCCTTCAGAACTGCCTTAATTCTACGTGGCATTGATTCAACAAGATGCTGAAAGCATTCTTTAGAAATGTTGGCCCATATTGATAGGATAGCATCTTGCAGTTGATGGAGATTTGTGGGATGCACATCCAGGGCACGAAGCTCCCGTTCCACCACATCCCAAAGATGCTCTATTGGGTTGAGATCTGGTGACTGTGGGGGCCATTTTAGTACAGTGAACTCATTGTCATGTTCAAGAAACCAATTGATTGAATCGAAATGATTGGAGCTTTGTGACATGGTGCATTATCCTGCTGGAAGTAGCCATCAGAGGATGGGTACATGGTGGCCATAAAGGGATGGACATGGTCAGAAACAATGCTCAGGTAGGCCATGGCATTTAAATGATGCCCAGTTGGCACTAAGGGGCCTAAAGTGTGCCAAGAAAACATCCCCCACACCATTACACCACCACCACCAGCCTGCACAGTGGTAACAAGGCATGATGGATCCATGTTCTCATTCTGTTTACGCCAAATTCTGACTCTACCATCTGAAAGTCTCAACAGAAATCAAGACTCATCAGACCAGGCAACATTTTTCCAGTCTTCAACTGTTCAATTTTGGTGAGCTCTTTTTCCTATTTGTAGTGGAGATGAGTGGTACCCGGTGGGGTCTTCTGCTGTTGTAGCCCATCCGCCTCAAGGTTGTGCGTGTTGTGGCTTCACAAATGCTTTGCTGCATACCTCGGTTGTAACGAGTGGTTATTTCAGTCAAAGTTGCTCTTCTATCAGCTTGAATCAGTTGGCCCATTCTCCTCTGACCTCTAGTTGCTCGTATCAGCAGCATTCTGGGGACAGGTAGCTAGCAGATAGTGAGGAGATGTTTTTTACAGTGTGTTCTGGGGACAGGCAGCTAGCAGATAGTGAGGAGATGTTTTTTACAGTGTGTTCTGGGGACAGGCAGCTAGTGAGAAGATGTTTGCTGTATGTGACACAAAATGTTGTAGCCTAAAACATGCGTCACATCGCTAAGAGCACCTTTAAAGCATGTAAACAGGCTTTAATGTTCACACAAGTATGACCTTGTAGGGCCAACAAGTCCTCAAAACAACATGAGGACATGCGCCGTTTGTTCCAAACCCTCTTATACGACCCACGGGAGTGTATCATAAAATAGCGCCCCTAGCAATGGTGGAAAGGTGGCGGAAATACACTAATATCTAAACCACATAAAGTTGTTTAAAGTTTTGAACGTTTAAGTGTGCAGACACCCACCCACCCACCCCCACACACACAAATGTACATGCAAACAACAGTTGGCAAGGAAGAGCAACAAACACACACGTTAAGAATTAACACATACACACAATGCTGAGCTATTGACAAATGACCATTAATATTCATTAGCAGCCTTAAGAATCAGACACCTCGAAGCTATCTGTCAATCATCCTGCCAGCCTGACTCGCACTGACTTTGAATGCATATGAGCAATCAGAGCTCACATCACAAGACGTCCTCCAACTCAAAAAGAACTAACATCATGCATACTGTATTATTATCTACTAGTGCAGTGTCCTGTTGGGAACGGGCTAGTTGCTTGTCCTCCTGTATGGATGCTGTACTATATTTTAGCATGTTGATATCACCAAAGTCAGGCTACCACTTCACTATTGGGAGGTGAACAAACCAACACACACACAAATACACACACACCATGGATGTCTCAACAGCACTCTGTCTAATCAGCACTGACTTAATGAGAGTTTATTATTTCAGTATGCTGACTCTTCAAGTTTTTTGGTAACGATAAATTAAAAGAAAACTGAGTGGTTCTTCGATAGATGAATACAGGAACAACTGTGGGCACTTATTTGACAATGACAGATCTGTTCAATAGTGCAATCCAAAAGTTCAGAAATAAAGGAAAGTAATTTCCTCTCACTGGCCTTGGGTTCAAATAAAGCACTGTAGCATGAACACCCACTTTGGCCCTCTGTCAAAGAAACAAAGACTGCACAGAAACATGGTTAATGGAGGACTTCACCGACAAGAGGAAAATTAAATCACACTTTAAATTAACATAATGCACCCAGCTGATTTTGATTGGGGACTTTGTTCTCTTCACTGCTTCATTATTGCACGACAGTTAAAACAATGCGTTGTCTTGGACGGGTACGTAGTATATCATGTGAAAAAAATCAATTCATATGATGTCCTACAAAATTAGACAACCTCCAACCAATTAGGCGGGTCACGTGACGCCGGCTACAGAGCTCCAGGAGTTGTTGCTCGTATCAGCAGCATTATCCGACAAAAACTGAGTGTCAAAACCAACGGATAAAACCTTAATTCTGGACGCAGAAGTTGCAATGTGTAGTGTAACCAAGTGGCAACTTCCAGCCCTGAAAAGTGATGCCAATTCTATCTGATTTCCAGCAGGCGCCGACTGTTTCTATAGAAGGCTATGACTCTACTTCCCAACTGATTTATTACCTGAGTAAACATTTTCCTAACAAGATTATGGTCTTAATCGCTAGTCTTCTTTATTACAGCATGATGTTCATTCTGTAAATTGCGGTCCCATTTAATTTAAAAAAAGACCATCATGCAGGGCGTGGCTAAACGCCGACCTGTCTTGCCGTATGAGCAGCCTGCTCTGTTGGCCTTGTAGTCTTGACGAAAGAGACATTTTTTCTTGATTGGAAAGCCAACACAGCCAGAAACCAACAAGAAAGCACAGTCAGACCAAAGGTAGCACACGAAAGACACAGATGTATGTATATTTGTTTTGTGGTTTATCATTAACTGGGAGACTGTGTACAGCAGTGCAACAACTGACAAGGGTTAAAGCAGTTTCACACCTAGTATGCTTTGCTGCTGCAACATGTTTTTTGCAGCACTTTCACAGATTATCTGTCAGTCCAATGCACTGACAGATAATCCGTGAATTGGGATGGCTTTCTCTTGGACTTCCTGTAGATGTAGTTGTGGTCTGTAGGTGGCACACTTTTCTTTATCTATTCGGCATGGTGTTTATCACAACTCATGCTTGCTATCCACATCGGTTCACACTAAAATAGCTCAACAAATACTGGATGGATGTTAGCATTGAGCTCAAGATACAACTGTATCTTGTGTCTTATCCAGCTCTTGTTCTAATGGAGTATGAAGGCCCTTTATAATTCACCTTGGACCAAATGGATATAATGTTAGTGTAGCTTTCCAAAGTGGCTGTGGACTCTTAGTTTCATTCAGGATCATTTTCTTGAAACAACTGAATAGTGTATTGAAACGAAAAAGGTTTGAAGGTGTGAAGCTCCCAGGATAATTCAAACTGAATGCTAAGGCGGCCAAGTGAGTGGTACATTTACTGTAGGTTTATGAGTTTGACTAAGAGTTGCTGTCCAGATTAACAGTCAACACTTATTCAATAAACTGGTTAAAGGCTACAAATCATTTTCAGTTAACACGGTCAACTGAAATTGCCTAATCTAGGTAAATGCACATTGAGCCTTCTTAGGCCACGGCCTATTGTAATTTGCAAGCCCTAGTCTTCTTAACCCCTCCTCTTCTCATGTTGCAGTGGTTTGGCACAGAATGGCTCACACTCTGCATATGGCAATAAGACCAGCTAATCCTGGATTTATCACCCTCTGTGGCTCTCTTTTTCCCACTACTTCATCTTCCTAATCTATTTCTCTCCTGTATTTGCTTTTCTATTTGTATTCTCATAGCCGCCAGCTTCCCTTTCAAAATGTCATCTTCGCTGCTCAGCCTCCTTTCTTCCTCCCTCTCCCGCCCACCCCAGATTCTTGTTCCCTCATGCTGGGCTCTGGCCTGACCTCTGTAATATCTGCTCCACTCCATCTGTCGCTCAAGTCTTGAAATCTTTAACCTGGTGTTCCTGTTCACAAGCCTTTCCCACTCCCTCGTCAAATAGTGGCGCTTGGTCAGTGGCTCTCAGCGTCAGATACCGACTCACAAGGCACCCGTTAGAGTCTGTGTGGGACGCACCGTCAGCAGCAGCTCGACGGCGGCGCTGTAGCAGATGACGTAGTATGAAGTAGGGCTGAACAAAATTGTGTTTTAGCATCGACGTCGCGATGTGCGCGATAGTCACATCGCAGGACGTTGCCATGTTGAAGCTAATCCTTTTTTGCTGCTTGATAGAAAAGTAAACTTTCACCGTTCTCCTTTTACATAATTATTACCGTCCGACCCTGCCAGCTACCAGCCAGGCTAAAGCTAATATAGTTAGCCTAAAGAAACCGGTTCCGGTTCGGAGCCGCAACGCTGGAAACACTAATCTACTACAGAAGTCTGTGTCTGATCTAATATCATTTACACAGATTTAATTGTTTTTAGATACACAGAGTTTGTTGCTAAGGCACTGTGAGTATAATATTTGGTTCTAAGTATAGATTATCTGATAATCCCAAAATTGATATACACGTAAATGGTCAAAATGTACAGCAAGTAAAAAAGGTGAAGCTTTTGGGACTTTGGCTTGATTCCACATTGTCATGGTCGGATCATATTAATAATGTTGTTACTAAAATGGGTAGAGCGGTGGCAGTTGTTCGTAAATGTGCACAGTTTTTAAAATTACAGTTGTTTAGGCGTGTTGTTTGTTCATTGGTTTTGTGTCATTTGGATTATTGTTCTGTTGTATGGTCTGCGGCATCAGGCAGTCATTTAAAAAAATTACAAGTTGCACAAAATAAGGCTGCAAGACTGGTTCTTGGTTGTTCTTCGAGAACTAGGGTTGCAGAGATGCATGAACGTCTTGCTTGGTTGGAGGTCAAGCATAGACTATCTGTTAATTTGTTAGTATATTTTCATGGAATTATTAATACTGGGATTCCTAAATTTCTTTATGATAATATAACGTATTGCTCAGATATGCATTCACATTATACAAGAGGGGTGAATAGTCGACAGATTTCTTTACCACTACCTAAATCTGACTGTATGAAGAGGACTGTGTTTTATAGGTCAATTGTATATTGGAACAATCTTCCAGTTGGGATTCGGGACAACAAGGGAAAAAAGGGTTTTAAAACAAGACTTAGACTACATTTGTTACAATTATCTGGATTGGTTGAGTGAGGTTGTATCATGTGCTATATTATTCTTTATTATATTTAGTTTGTTAGTATTTTTTGCATTGTCAGTTTTGTTTGTGAATTATATATGATATATTTGTGAGTAATTTTGATTGTATTTATTGTCTTTTGGATGTATTGTTTGGACCCCAGGAAGACTAGCTGTCGTCTTGGCGTCAGCTAATGGGGATCCTTTGAAATAAACAAATAAAAAACGTAACATGCAAGTCTGATCAATTTATCAAACTAACGAGCTAACTCCACTAGTCGACCACAACCTGAAATTTAGAGGACGCAACATGCAGTCATTGTCATTCACGTTAGCCTGGATTGATTATTATATGAATATAATGGTGTCATGCTAGTCAACCAGCGTATTTCTACCCAATTTCCTTTCCAAAATCACTTCAGAAGAGTAACCTTAGTCACAGCGCTTACTTGCTTTGGTGTTTGTAAAGCATTCAAGTTCAACAAAGAATGGTTCACATTAGAAAAGATCCTTTTTCATTTTTATCTTCTATGTAGATGCACTCCCCTGCAAAATCACCGCAGTAGTCGGGAATGATTTATCATTTCCAAATAGAGCCATTTACGTCATCTTTTAAAAATAAATTTTCATATCGCAATACACAGTCTATCGCAGGGGGAAAAAAATATTGCAATGTCAGTTTTTTCCAAAATTGTGCAGTCCTAGCATTAACACTAGAACGGCCATGACGGTCATTTTGACCGTTTTGAAATTTATATATGTAATAACTTTGCTGGATTAAAAAAAAATACAATCCTGCTGGTAACTGACTTTTCCTAAAAGGGTCTATATTTTCATTTAAAATAGTTTTTATATACATTACACAGTATACATACAAATCACTTTTACCTATTTCGGCCATACACGGTCATATTGACCGCTCGGATTTTCGCGGGGTTGAAGATGCATATTGGTTGCTTAGTTACTATCAGCGTCTCTGCCAAAGAAACGTCATAAGCGGTCTAGAGTAACAAGTGTGGGCATCAACGATGGGCCGAAGGCAAAGCCAGAGTCGGTAACGACAATAAATACGGCGTGGATGGACTCCGTTGTGAATCAGAAGGCAGCGCCGGGCGCTCGCTCTGGGGAAGGCTCGGTACACGGAGCTAGTGGCCGCTGGCTGCCTACGTGTTCATATAACTTTATACATCCTCCTCACACTGGCGGGAATCATTGCATACATCCTCTCCAAGGGGTGCACCAGCAGTTAAAGTGTCCGGAGGAAGTTCAGGCAGCAACTGGAAGAGGAGCTGAGACACGAGTTTAGAGTTTAGAGGAGAAAAGGGACCGGAGCTCAGTCCGAGCAGCGCTGCGCACCACAGCCGACACCAACACGGAGGCAGTGACAGGTTAGGTTAGGTTATAAATGTTCAAGTAAGATACTTTTAGGTGTTATTTGCCTGTTATAAGTTATGTTGAATAAATTTAAATACCATATTTTTCAAATGTGAATGAAATAATTACGTTTTTACTATGCCATGATATGAATTATTGAAACACTTGGGCAACACAAGTATATGATTAAACTCGTTAAATTGTACATTGGGGTTATTTCGTTTTTCTAAAGATATCCTAACACAATACCTGCATTAATATTGCAATTAGGTATTTATCATGAGAGATTATAGAGTTTAGAATCTGGCGGTCAAAATGATCGCTCACGGCAGTTCTAGTAGTTATGGAATCCCGGCACTTCTAGTGTTAAGAGTGACAATGGGTATATGGCTCAAATAACACAGGGCTTTTACCCAGGAGACCGAGTTTCATTTCCCGTTCTTGTCCTGCGTATCATTTATACATACATGTTGTAACCTCACCCACTATCTTTTGCTAACTGTCCTGTTCTTATCCCTTGCGTCAGTTAAACATATATTTCTTAAGCCCCGCCATAATCTTTCCCTAACCCTAACTAAGTGGTCACCAAGGGGTCCTGACACCGAGCGTTAACGGCCAAGGGATACCCAGAGCGCCCAATATCATCACGGATGGAATTACACTGAAAAAGTTAAAAGCCCCCTATGTCTGTCTGAGAAACTAAAGGAGACTTTTTGCGTCAGAAACGCCAAAGGCCCCTGAACAAGCATCCGTTTTTGATGCGCTAGGAGTTACTGTGTGGCTGTTCACAAATTCCAAACTCCTGAGACAAGAATATCCCCCTACCATTTTCTTTATATTGTCCTTCCATATTACAATCCATGTCGTACCCCTCCTTGCACAGACTTTTCCCTCTGTAGACTAGTCTAGCTGTAGCTAATATGAAATATATCTCTCTGGCTGTCTCTCAGAAGTCTGGCTTAAGGTTTGGACAGCCATGGACCCATGGGGACTCTCTCCTTCTCTTTCCCTCTTTGTGTCACTGTCACAAATCTCAACATAGATTTAGAATTGGGGGCAGCCAACCACGGTGAATCTGACTCGTCCATTTTAAAGCTTGGTCTGTGCTGCTCGTCTTCTCTTTCCATCTCAGGCGAGAGGATTAACAATCCCCTAACCTCTGCTTTTACACACTTTCCCAGTGGAAAGAACTCACTGTTGCAGTGAAAGAATCTGAATGGTGACTTATAACATGATATTCCATCCATGCTAATTTTACAAAGCACAGTTGTATTTTCTGGGCCTCCATTACAACGATTATGGTAATCACAAAGTTGGCAGTCTTTCTTTTGCATGTCTTTGTTCCTCATATACAGTAGGTATTGAGCATGAAAGCACTGGAGTATGTTTTTTTTCCATGGTTTCAATGGTAGAGAAAAACACTTAATGGTGCTTGGTGATTATAGTGGCATGATCATGAAAGCCTCTTAGGGGAGCTAAAAAATATCACTGCAGCTCCTCAAGAGCAAGTAAAGTTCCTGTGTCTTGCTTCCCAAATGCAGGATAAAGTGAAGGAGTTAGCTCTGAAGTAAGCTTTGCCTCCAGGGCCAAAACAAAGTCTCCCCGTGCTTCTCAACCACGGACTGGAACGATGAAGCAGCAATGGTTAAGAAGGACTTGCCTACTGTATGATGGTGCACTGGGTGTTGGCAAAGTTATCTTGCTATATTTTCCGACTAACATTTGAGGCTGTGGGCATGTTCATAATTGTCATGGGATGTAACATAGGTCTGGTCTGTAATGCAAACCCCTGCCTATCCACTGTGCGTTGGAATTTATATTGTTTCTTGGCAGAGAGCGATTAGAAACAACACTGCAATGGTGAATTTGTTTTTTCTGTTTCTTAGTTGTCCCAGACTAAATATTTTCTCTATTTATTAAATTGTATTGAGTGCATATTGTTGCATGTAGCCGGGCACATTTATGAATGTGCATGCATGTGTAGAGTAGCCTCTCACTCCCCAAACATAGGGCTCCCTCAAAGCCACGGTGTTAATTTGGACACTGCTCTTAAGCATCATTCTAAATGCTCCACTGTGTTCAGCCGCTAGTTTCAGACTTTGTCCGTCTGCCATTTGGGCAGTTGGTTTACGAGAGCTGTCTGCTGCAACTGGAAAAAAGGTTGATGAGAGCAGTGACACTGAATTA
Organism: Percina caprodes; assembly: GCA_013375575.1. Taxonomy (NCBI): domain Eukaryota; kingdom Metazoa; phylum Chordata; class Actinopteri; order Perciformes; family Percidae; genus Percina; species Percina caprodes. The sequence goes on along the minus strand of JABXJD010002624.1, from coordinate 39,428 downwards.
GTTGCGGGCTGTAAAACCAACACTCAACAGAACCCTTTATTTTAAATGTACAGCATGCAACACCCCTAAACCATTCAATCCTTGCCCAGACATGATAGTTTAATCCAAACAATAGGCAGGGAATCCTATTAGGGCATGTCGCCTTCTTCAATACGTCTCACTGGGCTTTAATTTGTTTTGCTTAAGCCCAAGTGTTATCTCTCTCTCTATGCAAAGGACACAGTGTGCCAGCTCTTTTAGTTTGTTTTAAGTATTCTAGGAGCACAGTGTGATATTCCAGCATTTTGTTGAGGCTTTGATATTGTTTAGTAAAGAAAGTAGGGGCCGACAGCTTGATGAATAGTCACTGTGTAATCTTTGTGTTTTAATGAAGATGAGGGAGCTTTCTAAAGGGCTGCTGTTTTCCAGATGCAGTCCTGCCTGGCTTGTTTTTGTCCGACAGAAAGTGTTTGTAACTGATAATCAAACGCTGGAGAATAAATTAGTTCTACCAAGTAGTGTATCTTAGTGCCTTGCTTTATCCACTCTGCCTTCATTTTCTTGGAGTCTAGAGTTTGATTATTGTCATTACTGAGCAGTGATGGAATGGGAGAGAAATAGAGATACAGCTTAAAAGGCAGCAAATGTGTGCTTGAAATGAATTGATGGAAGTGAAGATATAAAATGAAATGGTATCTCAGGCATCAGAAATTATTTTTTCCGTAAGTGCAGTCATGCCGTTAATTGCTTCCTTGCTTTCTTGTGTGTGTAGAGTACATGCATTTGTCTGTGTGTCCACTCTACAGCTTTGCTGTTCATCCCTTGCTCTTCAGGGTCAGTAGTGAGAGGCTGTGTTGCGCTGTGATAAAGGAGTAGCCAGAATAGCATTACACGGTCAACACACACGCAAACTTTGTGTTATACAACAAGTTCTGCATGTGTGCGTTTCCCAAAATCTGGTGCAGTATTTTCAATTTTAAAAACATACGGATTCCACCTGGAGTTCATCTGAAATGTTATGGGTTTATTAGGTTTTTGAAGACTTTATATAAGGAGTTCACCACGGAACACCCTGAGGTCCTCCTACAATAGCTCAAACGAACCCTTAGAGCTTTTTATTTAAGAGTTTTGTCCTTGGTCACTCCTTCATTCAACTTGTGTTTATATGGATAGGAGAACGGTTGCCTTGCCATTTGTTGGCAAATTGTGGGCATTTTCACACAGACAGCCTTTAATTTGGTTGAACTAGAGTTTGTTTGCCCCGTAGGTGCGGTTCGTTTGGGCAGGTGAGAACGCGGCAATCAAAATCTGGTGCGCACCAAAAGCGGACCAAACAAGTCAATCGAACTCTCTCGTTTGTGGTGAGGACGTGATCCGTACTTGAACCGCACAAACTACACAAACTCCGCCAGTCTGCTAATGTCTCCTGTAGTCAGGTGGGTTTAGCGGTCTGAGCTAATGTCTCCTGTAGTCAGGTGGGTTTAGCGGTCTGAGCTAATGTCTCCTGTAGTCAGGTGGGTTTAGCGGTCTGAGCTAATGTCTCCTGTAGTCAGGTGGGTTTAGCAGTCTGAGCTAATGTCTCCTGTAGTCAGGTGGGTTTAGCGGTCTGAGCTAATGTCTCCTGTAGTCAGGTGGGTTTAGCAGTCTGAGCTAATGTCTCCTGTAGTCAGGTGGGTTTAGCAGTCTGAGCTAATGTCTCCTGTAGTCAGGTGGGTTTAGCGGTCTGAGCTAATGTCTCCTGTAGTCAGGTGGGTTTAGCAGTCTGAGCTAATGTCTCCTGTAGTCAGGTGGGTTTAGCGGTCTGAGCTAATGTCTCCTGTAGTCAGGTGGGTTTAGCGGTCTGAGCAAATGTCTCCTGTAGTCAGGTGGGTTTAGCGGTCTGAGCAAATGTCTCCTGTAGTCAGGTGGGTTTAGCGGTCTGAGCTAATGTCTCCTGTAGTCACGTGGGTTTAGCGGTCTGAGCTAATGTCTCCTGTAGTCAGGTGGGTTTAGTGGTCTGAGCTAATGTCTCCTGTAGTCAGGTGGGTTTAGCAATCTGTAATACAGCAAAGCAGCAAACTAGCAGTTTGCAGTGTTTCTATCACAGAAATAGACTGCGGTTAAGCTCGCTGTCCGGCATCTCCGTGGTTAAACCAGCTTCCGCTAAAATTGGAGGCAAGGCAGAGCAGAGGGAAGTCTCGGTGACCTGAGCAGACGTAGTAACGGCTCTCGCAAAACGTCTGATAAGTTTAATGAAATGAGCTGGTTTGACCGTGGAGATGCAAGACATATACACTAGTCACAGAACACAAAACCTTGTTGCTGTATTTACTTTCTTGTTCCCGCCCCCAGAAACATCCGACCAATAAGAGGAGTGGACGTTCTTGCGTGATTTGTAATGGTGCATTTTGGTACGCTTGGATTTTCCCAGGTGTGAAACCAAAAAACGACCGAGGGCAAAACGCTCCAAGTTTACAAACTCACCAACTGATTTGGACCAAAGCCAACAAACTACAGGTGTGAAAACACCCTCTAAGTGTCACACTATTTCTTGGTGAGGACCGGTTGCCCGGCAACCAGCCCAGGTCGAGGGAGTTATTGGACCCGACGATTAGTCCAGCAGTTCACAACAGATGTCGTGACGTAGGTTTGTTTTCACCATTTTCAGTAAGCATATCAAAATACAGCAAATGTAAGCAAAAATCATGAAATACTCAACATTACGTTTGATGCACTGAACTGTGTTCCAGTGTAAAACAAAACACACAAGCCCTCTGCAAAAAAAAAAAAAAAAAAGTCAATACAATGTACCCCTTTGGATAGTTTATTAAATTGTGCGCAAAAGTATGACTGCAGAGTACATACTTTTGTCGAATGATAACAGAATATGTTTATATTATCCCAATATGATTCTACTGAAAGTCAATAAATCATAATTATGGTTAAATGTTCAAAAATAAAAACAAATGCTCGTTTTTTTACATGTGAAACAGAGTGAAGGGTACATATGATGTTGCTATGGCTACAAAGTACAGAAACAGTGATTTGCAGAGCACTGACAGAGTTCTGTGTTGGATTAGACTTGAAATAGCTACAACGCAGCGCAAACTATTTTCAGCAGTAGGTTGATGAGCATGGCAGAGCTCTGAGTACTCATTGTTCAGAACAAATACCTTTTCCTATCTCATTGAGTTCAGCTGTGAAAAAAGGTACTTGCTGTTGTTGCAGTGTGACATATAAACCATTGTTTACATTTATGTTGTGTTATAACATTTTAAGGTTACAATGTTTTACTTTTTTGTCTTTTGTTCTGTGCTGTGGGAGACTGTTTTAATCATATTATAACATGGCAAAGAGGATACAGTTATTACTACTCTTAAAAGGTAATAATAAATTATTTAATATTATTCAAATTCAATAAAATAACTAAATTGTAAAAAAGCCATAAATAAAGTCAGTTTTTCACAGAATGCTATAACAATAGCAATTCAACCTGCTGTTTACCCAGTTTATGAAAACAGACTTGCGCTCAAAATCAAGCGCTCCCTAAACCAACAGCTTGACTCAGCCAGTGACAGCATTGCACATGTCCGATTCTGTGTTTAACTTAATTCAGTATGTGTCGTTTGGTCTAATTAAAGGCATTCATTTATAAAGATGCTGTTTTTTACATTATTGAAGAAAAAATGCAACAATAATAAAAAAAAAAACAACAAAAATTCCAAAACCCAAAATTAAATACCCAAGACCTACCCAACAAATTGTCTAATTGTCGGGTCCCGCACCACATATTGACGTAAAGATGCGTCTATTAGCTGGAATGTAGCACAACATTTTATTTTTTTATTATTATTTAAAATATTTCATACAAATATGGTGTCCCTAAAGCCAATGTGTAATCATGGTGCTGTAAATAATCGTCATCACATTATTAATCAAAACAATCCTGATAAACATTTTGGCCATAATAGTGCAGCCCGAGCTGACATTTAAGAACAAGCTAATGGTAACTGTGGATGCAGAGGTGAGGCCAACATTACTTTAAATTGACTTGTATTTATTTACAGGATGCGTTCAGGATTGAAATAGGATGTTGTTCTTCCCCCTGGAGGTCGACTAAAGGAATTGTTCAAGTTGAACTGCTCAAAAACAAAACCACGCAAGCCAGCCTGCTAACATTCATAAAAAGGTAAACACTAACTTAGCTGTACATGTGGAGGTAAACGTTACTTTTAGCGGACTATGTTTAATGTTATAGGTTATCTGTAGGAAGAAGTGCAGCATGATGTAGCCTACATTAATCTTCCCCTAGATGTTCCCTAAAGGAATATTGTTATTTGACGTTTTAGCTACTCTTCTCAAGCTTATCATGACTGTGAATGTAACCATAGCAACTATATACATCAAAGATGGCTACAGTTGTATTTTTATGCTGAGAAGATATTAAAAAATGTATATGACACTTCATATACATTTGAGACTCAAACGTTGACCAAATATATCCTGACAAAGAAGCGAACTCTGCATACATGCACATAAAGAAATACAGCACACCCCGCACAGTGAGCTAAACATCAATATAAATACATAAACATAGTTTTTCCATAGTTAATTTTGCCTATGCATGTGTTTGTGGTATAGACACAGTGCTCTCGTTAAGTGGTGGAGTGAAAATTAAAAATGGAAGCTTTGCCAACTTCAGAATCACTTCAGAAAAACAACCCTGCCGCCTTCTTCAGCAGAGTTTGTCCACAGCCGTGACACACATCTGCTTCTTCTCGCTCCATTTAATTAAGTGTAAGTCTTGGAGGGGTGACCCGAAATAGTCGAGTATTTGATGATTCGTTCTAAGGAAGTGCAAAGTCTGAACCGACTACCAATCTCGAATCATCACAGCGCCTGAAAATATGGTTTACAAACAGGATCACTGCAATGGGCATTGCTGAATGTCTAATTTTACATAGAATTGCTTGGTTTCTCTCAGTAAATCATGATAGATATTTATACTGTATATATCCTATTTTGTCATAAATATAAGCTTATTAACAATACTGTTTACAACAATTAGATTAAGGGTACTCAGTACTGGTGAGTAGGCTACTGGCCCATTTCTGGCAGTTTTGTATCCAATTAATCCGTGGTACTCTGACCACTGTAAAATAAAGCTTTCCAAGCAGGAGTTTGCCGATTAATGAAACTGCATATCTGCTTTTCTTCCTTTAAACATCCGTTTCTGCAAGTCTATGAATATGCATGAAGGCCGTGTGCAGGTGCTCGCGTACAAGTCTGCTAGCGTTCTGTGGGTTAGTCAAGGTAATCCTCAAAATGTATTGGCAAGAAATGTAAAAGTTCTCATTTGAGACTGTATCAAAAATGCAAATGAGACTGGAATAGGGCTGTGTGTACTGACCAGACTTCACCCCAGTGTGCGTATCTGACACTATAATTTCAGTCGGGCTAACAGGGGGGGTTGGGAGATTCTTCCATAAAAGTCTATAGCAGCAGTAACAGAGTAGAGCAACAGAGTGGCTGCATCACCTTGATTAGGGCTGCACAACTAATCAAAATCGCAACATGGAGTACTGCAATATCCAAATCGCGAGGGGGGGGGGGACAGTATTGCAGGTGGGGCCCTATTTTTATTAAAGGCAAAATATGCGTCAAACCATTCTGAATGAAGACTTGAGGCTGCAGAGACGTCCCAGCCTACAAATTGTATCCTACAGACTAAAGAAAAAAAATATCAATATCAGTCAAAATAATCGCAATTTAATAATTTCCTCACATCGCACAGCCCTAACCTTGATTTGTCTTTTCACAAGCATGACGTTTCAACAAGTCCTCCAAAGCATACAACAATATCGATAATTTATTTCTACCCCCTAATACAACCCACAGGTGTGTTTCATAAATGAGCGCCCATAGCGGTAAGTATGTCGATGTTGTAAAGCGGTCGCAGTTGGGTTGGGTTTAGGCACAAAAATTACTTGGTTAGGATTAGGCACCAAAACTAATTAGTTCAGTTTAGAGAAAGATTGTGGTTTGGGTTCCAGTCAGACACCATTTTATTTCCGGTTGTGCAGGTGATGCAGAATGTGACGCAACTCTGTTCCGTAAAGTTAAAAACTAAATTTGCTGCAAACAGGACAAACCCGGTCCTGTGTTTGTTTGACCCACCACAACCTACGTCCTCACTTGTTGGTCTTGGAATTATTTATATATTATTAGACAATTTCTCATACTTTGTCACCTCACTTCCTGCTTAGCTTCCGTTATAACTACTACGGCCACTAGTGGGCGCCACCCCTATAAAACGTAAATGTAGGTCGTAATTGCTGCTTGAACAATCAACTTATTTGGCCATTTTTCAGGGTAGGACAGTCTCTGACGTTTCTATACAATGGGTGTGTTTTAAGGTTGTGGTTTCAGATGGTTCAGGGAGATGCCACAATGTTTGACGAATGGATTGTCAACAAAGACTAAAATAATTACATACGTAGGTATTGATACTTGAGAATAGACTTACTTGATACCTAAAAATTGTAAGTTTTGGTAATGTGCATACTCAGCACTTCCTTAATAAACCATTCCTATTAAGCTTCGAGTCTTCTGTGGTTAATACCAATCAATACCAGTTCAAATCTTTTTAGTCTACAGCGTCATCTTAGCCTGCGTTGACGGCGGGCCATTTCTTTGAGCTCTGTTTACCGTGACAACGCTTTCCAACGCTTGCTCCGATGCTTACTACGCTTCTGACTGCCAAGCGCTTGAAAACCTCCCAATCTGGAAAAAGTGCCCTCTAACTATGGCAACCAGCAACCATGAATTGTCATATCAATAGCTGCAACATAACTGCATATTAAATACTTCTTATTACAGTGTTTTTCATATTTATTGCTTTCTTTCTCCTGTTTTGGCATATTTGAAAACATAAAACACAGGTAATGTAAATGTCAACAATTTTTTTTATTAATGTGCACACAAATTTCTGTTCAAAATCTTTTGTCAATTTGGTCATAGGAGTTTCTTTGTAAGTACTGATTCTGGCAGTTTTTTTTTTTTTTTTAACTGTGTGTTTAACTTTCGGTTTATCTTGTATACTTATGTCAGCCGGAAGCGTGCACATCTATTGTTACGTGATAATTCAAAAATAACCCTTTTTTCCAGGAGTGCCTTAGAAGCTGAGTGGTTAGAGTGCATGCCACATTACTGCCATGTCTGGGTGTTGATACCAGCCTGTTGGGCTTTTATTGCGTTCAGTCATGCCCCTCTCTCTGCGTGCATTTCCAGCCCACGCTTCAAATTATTTTGGCCAAAAAATAATCTTGTTTCCCATTTAAAAGATAATTGAACTCTCTCTCTTATGGACCGATATTGGGTATTTACTTGTATTAAATGGGAGGAAATGTGACACAATTTGCCACTCATGCCCCTTAAAGGCCTTGGTTAATATTCTGACAGCTCCAAGGGTTAACTCTGTGAAGATAATTTGTTGAAACCAAGTGAAAGAACTTTAGTGTGAAGCGGTGCACTGGTGAGCCGAAGCAGCAAATTCAGAGGACATCAACACAGACAGGGAGGACAGAAGTGAACACAGCTGCGTTGTTATTCCCCATGAATGTGACAAACTACAGACAGACAAATTCTTTCCTCACACAGTGTTAAATAAACAAGTTGGTTGACAACCCTTCTCTGTCCAGCCATCTTTGAATAATTCACTCACATACAGGAACGTCGTCCGTCATCTTTAAGCAGCGCAAGTGGCAAACACTCACAGCATTGTTAAATTGGAAAGCTATTTGTTCTGATATATTGTCACCTGCTTGCTTCAACATTTCTAAAAATAAATACCATCGGTGACGACAGTCACCGGAGGGGCAGCAGCAGACTTCTCAAAGTTAAATTATTTTTCTTTCCTTTTTTTTTTTTTTTTTTTTTTTTTTATAAAACACATTTCAGCAACTTGATCAAAGATCGTATGAAGCTAATACACTCACAGGCGCATGAAGGACTGCCAGGTACGAGTTTGGAACCCTGCACCGGCAGAGAAAAGGTGTATGGGGACAGAAAATGAGCAGTGTGGTCTGCTTTTTTGCAAAGCATGAATATGTGGAATTGCATCTACATAATTGGGCATCTACCAAATGTGCATTTTCCCAAATCTATGAAAAGAAAGGAGGATGATTCTCATAAAGACATAAACGCCATCTTATGCCATTGCCGACGTTACACCAAATGACTTTTCAAGCGATTCCACTGTCCCAGACTAATTTCCAATATCCAAATTAAATTCTGAGAGTCTTGCTAGAGTTGAAGCGTGCTCCCGTCGCCTCAATCGTTAGGTGTAAGGTGGTCATGAAACTCCGTCCGAGTCAGTCTTTTTCCCGTCTTGACGTTCCGACAAAATAAAACGGGTTTGATATTATCTTAAGTCTTGGTAGTGAAGTTAACATTGTCAACAACCAATGAGGGCGCTCCCTCCAGCACCAAATAGGAAGCAGCAAACTGCTAGAGCCATGGTTGCTATGGCGCCACACACAGCTACACACCGGTTTTCAACCCCTCTGAAATGCGTTATCCAACAGGAGATTTATCGGCAGATAAACGAGGACCCCTTGGTACTACTACAGAAAATACACAGAAAATCTGCAAATTTTCTCTTCCCTTAAGTTTACATCTAAGTTATCTTGGTTGCATTTAAAAAATAAATAAATCTAGTTCCAGTCTTGAAATTTGTGACTCTGCAAGATCTCCAGTCTTTACATACTGTATAATGACAGTCTTTAATGTTAGGTGTCAGACATTAGTCTTCAAGTCTTCTAATATATGGTAGGCATAAGTGGCAACTTTAGTTCTAATGCAGGGAACTCATGTCTTATAGTAATAGAGCAGAATGAAGAGTGGGATGGTGGGGCTATTAAATAGGTGTAGTTTGGTCTTCAACATCATCCTATGTCATACTAGCGTTGGATTTTAAAAAATTTCTCTAAGCTTAATCAAGTTGCTGTAATAAACAACAATGCTTTCTACTCTGCGGTGATACGTTTAGTGGGTGTAGTTTGGTAGAAAGAAAATAGCTCCTACATGAAACTCCTCACAACCAGGTCTGTGGATTATCTTAAATAACCTGGTCATGATTTCTAGACAGAGAGATTGCGGTTCAGTTTATATAAAAAAAAAAAAAAAAAAAAAAAAAAGCACACAAACTAATTTGGCGCTTTTGGCACAAAAAGCAGAGTCATTTAGCTCCATAGTATTAGAGAGAAGGCAGACTTATCTACAGATGATACTTCCAATGGGCAACCCACTCCAAAACAATCTAGATTGATAAATAGCCCTTCAGGTAAGATAAGCCACAATAGTTACATTAAACATGTGGATATAATATATGCAGATGACACTATTATAAATGGCTACAACAAAATAAGGACATTTTTGATTTGGGGTTTAACTGCCCTTTTAATACTAAGGATTTGTTTTAGCATTTCACAACATGATTGTTTTGGGTTCATGACCCAATGTTTTGCTTCAGTCTAACGTCACCAACCTCATTTCCAGCAGCAGTAGGCAATTTATTTTTCAATTTAAAAAGCTCTGGTAACCTCATTGTATGCTACTTGCTCATCATCAAACAACAGAGACAATATATATGCCAAGCTGGGGAACATAGTGAAGCATTTAGCAGCTAACAATTCAGATAGTTCCCTCAGGAGTTAGTAGAGAACTAAGGCAGAGCTAATCGAAGCATGAATGGTGCAATTAAAATCCTTCAGGTGGACACAAACACAACTCAAAAAGGAATGCTTATGTGTATCTTTGTCTGCTGAATGTGTCGACAGGTGTGGCAGCTTCCCACACCTGCCGCAAAAATCCACATTTTGACTCTCCATCATCCTAACATCTTTCCTTTTACAGTTTCTATATTCATTTAAATGTTAAATATGTTTTATGTATATATTATCTTCCTGCATGGTTGTCTAAATGCAGCTCCAAAGCCTTCCTAATGAAGCTACGCAATTGACTGAATTCTAATCGCGATTACAATTTTGACTCCTTCCGATCACAAACACAGAGGAATCAATAGAAATGATTATTTTGCACATTATGTTTTGCAAGTAAACTCTTATTTTGTCTTGTGTTCTGAATGAAGAAAAATGGTTCAAACGAGAAAAGTATTAAAATTTTACAGTTCAAGGTGTTTTCACTGTCGATTTGAACGGCTTCAGTTTTGTTTTTTAATTCAATAATTGCAAACATCTTTTCAAAAGTCAATGTGTAATGGTGTTAAATAATCAGGATTTCAATATCGTGGTTATGCTTTTTTTCCATAAACGAGCAGCCTTACTTCCTAATAATGCCAGGAATATAATTCTGGTGAGAAAGTACTATAACAACCTGAGTTTATTATATTTTTGGCGTAAAATGATCACATTCATTAATATCTCTCTCTATTACAATTAGCCTTAAACAACTCACCATGTGCAATTTGTGTTTAATTCTGCAATGTAAAAGGTTTGTTATATGGTAGCTACAGTGGGGGAAATAAGTATTTGACCCCTTGCTGATTTTGCAGGTTTGCCCACTTACAAAGAATGCAACGATCTATAATTTTAATCATATGTACATTCTAACAGTGAAAGACAGAATCCCAAAGAAAATTCCAGAAAATCACATCATATGAATTTATTAAAATTGATAACCATCTGATGAGGAAAAACAAGTATTTGACCCCCAGGACAAACAGCATGTTAATATTTTGTAGAAAAGCCATTATTGGCCAGCACAGATGTCAAACGGTTTTTATAGTTGGTGACAAGGTTTGTGCACATTTCGGCAGGGATGTTGGCCCACTCCTCCCTGCAGACAGCCTCCAAATCATTCAGGTTCCAAGGTTGTCGCCTGGCAACTCCAATTTTAAGCTCCCTCCAAAGATTTCAATTGGATTCAAGTCTGGAGACTGGCTAGGCCACTCCAGAACCTTGATGTGCTTCTTCTTCAGCCACTCTTTTGTTGCTTTGGCGGTGTGCTTAGGGTCGTTGTCGTGCTGAAACACCCATCCTCGACCCATCTTCAGCTCTCTCACTGAGGGAAGGAGATGTTGGTCCAGAATTCCACGATACATGGCCCCGTCCATCCTCCCCTCAATACGATGGAGTTGTCCCGTCCCCTTGGCTGAAAAGCACCCCCAAAGCATGATGTTGCCACCACCATGCTTGACGGTGGGGATGGTGTTCTTTGGGTTGTACTCGGTGTTCTTTGCCCTCCAAACACGACGAGTTGAGTTGAGGCCAAAAAGTTCTATTTTGGTCTCATCTGACCACATCACCTTCTTCCAGGCTTCTTCTGAGTCGTCCAGGTGAATGGCGAACTTCATGCGGGCCTGTACATGTTTCTTCTTGAGCAGGGGGACCTTGCGTGCGCTGCAGGATTTCAATCCATGACGGCGTAGTGTGTTACCAACCGTTTCTTTTGTAACTGTGGTCCCAGCTGCCTTCAGTTGATTCATCAGTTCCCCCCTTGTGGTTTTGGGATGATTCCTCACCGTTCGCATGATCAGGGACACCCCACGAGGCGAGATCTTGTGTGGAGGCCCAGACCGAGGAGGTTGGCGGTGGTGTGGTGCTTCTTCCATTTCCTGATAACTGCACCGACAGTTGATCTTTTCTCTCCAAGTTGCTTTCCGATTCTCTTGTAGCCCATCCCAGCCTTGTGCAGATCTACAATCTTGTCCCTGATGTCCGTAGAAAGCTCTTTGGTCTTGCCCATGGTGGTGATGTTGGATGCTGGTTGTTTGGGTGTTGACAGGTGTCTTTTATACAGGTAACGAGGTGAGGCAGGTGTATTTGATGTAGATAATTGGTTGGGATTGGGGCTGTGTCTTAAAGAAAGACTAACTGGCTTGTAGGAGCCAGAATACTTGCTGTTTGGTAGGGGGTCATATACTTGTTTTTCCTCATCAGATGGTTATCAATTTTTATAAATTCATATGATGTGATTTTCTGGAATTTTCTTTGGGATTCTGTCTTTCACTTTTAGAATGTACATATGATTAAAATTATAGATCGTTGCATTCTTTGTAAGTGGGAAAACCTGCAAAATCAGCAAGGGGTCAAATACTTATTTCCCCCACTGTGTGACCCTAATATGAGCCTAATATCTCGAATTGTTTTCATAGAACGAAACCTGTATCCGTGTGACATGTTGACTTCCACCCTGACTCGGTCCGGTGGAGCTGTTTTGTGGCCTTCAGCAGAGGATTGTGATTGAACTGGAATGCTCCCCATTCTGAGCACATTGAACTGTGAGAGTGTAAAGTAAAGAAATGCCCTCAACGGTCTTAAAATCCATCTGGAAATTGTGTCATCAAATGCAGATTTTGGTCATGGCTTGCTCTGTATACAACTGAATCACTAAACCTTCCCTGTCCCCAGCTGAGGACCTTGGTCAACCCAGAAGCTCGAGGGGAAAAAATAAAAAAAAGCCTAAAAGCCATCTGCCAGCCAAAGTGAGAGGACTCTAGTAAGCATGGTTTCCACACGTCTGTTGCTTTGCACCATGTTCATGGTTACTGGCCCATAACAACTGTTTCCTGGGAGCCCAACAGGCACTTGAGGAGTCGCATGACGCAAACGGAAAAAGGTAAAACCAAGCAGACCAACACGCCACCCCTTCCCCTGTAAGTGCTTTAGTCAACTGTATATCCGCTGACAGGTCTTCAGGTCTGCTGGGCCACTTCACTGCTAACAAAACTGGATCATATTATATAACAAGAGCATTTTACCAAACTCAAAATGAAAATAAAATGTAAATGAAACCCTACAGCAGAAAGGAATAAAGGGAAGAGGAATGCAAAAGTAGAGAAAATGCGACTTTGACTTGGTACTGTTCCTGGTGTTGTTTGTCCCGTGGCGGCTTATTAGCATGAGTGTGTTTTATCATTTTGCTTATTCATGAATACTAAAGTGCATCTGCACACGGCTTTATTTATAGCTGACGAGAAGAGCAGCAAGAGACAATGGTGCAGACAGACGGAGAGCTTTTGACAGCCTGATGATGCTAACGATCCATTCTGTACTTGAGTGGTGAAGTGAAGTTTGATTTTCATTTGCTCGTATTTTAACTTAAGAGCATTTGGAGGTTTTAGTCATTTGTGTCAAGTTCAACTGAAGGAAAATTGTGATAGATAGAAAAAAAAAAAAAAAACCTTGGCAGTTTGCCAACTTCCATCACCACTTTGTAAAGTCATGGCTATACGTCAATATTATCAGTTAAATGCATTATTAACGGCATCAATTTTTTTTTAATGGCGAGATTAACGTTCTTTTTGGTCTAGCAAACTTTGTAGTTTTTTTCACATGCTGTTGCAACAATTAGTAAAGTTAGAAAAACTACAACACCCACCGGATCTAGCTAGACCGGAAACAAAACAACCGGCATGCCACGCACACACCGTTTGGGCTTGTGAGCCGGCCAACGTGATCTGAGTCTTCGTCGTTGGTTGTTGTGAACTGAGCTGTCATCGCAGCACGTCCAGTCTGAAATACCACTTGATGGCAAAGCACACAGCAAATTCTCTGCCCCCCTCGTCAAAGTATTATCATCATCATCATCATCAACTTGCTTGTTCAATTGTTTTAATTTTGTGATTTTTGAGTATGGTTTTTAAAGCAACCTTGTCCTGTATTGAATTATGTTTTAATTGAAATGAAAATGTTAATGAAACCCAAGATATCAATATATTTGTGTAAAATGGTAATGATGCTTAGGGAAATTCTGATGATGAAGACAATTTCTTTAAAATCAATTCCTTACTGAGTAAATTCTATTTGTGATGAAAGGGGCATTGTGAGAAAAGAGATTATTCTTAATCACGAGCCTTACTGGTTAGCAGTTTCAACATTACAACTTGCAAACATCAATGAAGCTATTAAAGCCAAGAAAAGATGTAATAACACAACAAGAAAGTTGCATGAACACATTGACATTGTAGATAGTGCACTTTGCCTTTGCAATAATGTTTAGTTAAGGTCATCCAAAGGCAGAGTGCAGTACAGTGAACCCTCGCTATATCGCGGTTCACCTTTCACGGTCTCGCTGCTTCACGGATTTGCATCGTGCATTGTGTTCCGCTTCTGTTTATAAAAATCTTTTTGCCCAGAAGAAAAAAGAGCGACAACAACTATGATAACTATGTTCTTCTCTTGAAAAAACACACCTGCACCGCGGGCTTTAGAAGAAAAACTCGCTACAGAGCGGAGTCAGGATGCAGCGGCTCAGTCAGAAGAGCAGGGAAATACACCTGAGTCACGGTTTTTCCTACAGTACTTTACTTACTTTACTTTTTTTTCATAATCATTTTTCATTTTCTCCCGTTCTAATCCAATGACTCTGGTCGCGGTGGGGCGGGGGTTTTCATCGTATAATAATTATAAAAAGGTTACTGCTTCACAGATTTCGCCTATCATGGGTTCTTTTTGGAACGTAATCCCTGTGAAAAACGAGGGTTCACTGTATGTGCATTTTAGGGGTCAAAGGTCACATCAGTGGTCATGTTTTTGTTCTCTATAAAAAATGTCTTCCTGTGAAGGCGTTACATAAATGCATTACCACTAATCTACCCATAACATGTTTGCCTGGCTGGTATAAAAACTTTAAAGGCCTTTTTCGCAGTTTCTTTGTTTGCATAGTTACTGCACTTAGCCTTTGTAGGGCAGAATTGCTTTTGGTGTTACCTATACGTCGTTACTATGACAACCAATGTTGTCCAGGGTGGTCAGTGAATTACAAAGTGGACAGTCACACATAAGAATATTTTAAAAGAAATCATTAGATTTGTCTTCAGTGTTAGCATAGCTTCAGTCTTGACCAGGGGAATTATGATTCACAGTCACAAAAAAACTGTGTTCTAGAATCAATGGATCCCGCCTGGGGAGCCTGAAGAGCCACCGAGGGACTGCAACCATCAACAGTCCTTCTGCTGGCTGATTACAGTCTGTCGAGCATCAGTCTAACAGGTACACATGTGCCTACACTTGTACGTCAACCATGGATGTAATATAAGACCAGGATCCAGCGTTCCAGGCACGGCCCGTTCATTCCTATGAGAGTTGCTCAGTGGCACATACGCCAAAGTTTTCTATGCAAAGTGCATGTGCTAAAGATATAATTAAATCTTACCCAATGATTTAATTAGTGAGCCACTGCCAGGACAAGGTCCTTCTATCTCACACCAGTAGTAATTGCCAGCTCTAAAATTGACACATTTCCCATGAACACTGTTGCTTCCAAGTCGTGTAAAGCAAGCGCAAATCTCACAAGCTTCATGTTCACTGCAACATTTTAGTCTTGAAAATATCCACTGAGAATCTACTGTGGCTGGCAGCCAGGCTAATCAAGGAGCTATGGGGAACAGTTTCACTGCCTCTCAAATCTCATCATAAACTATAGCAAGCTAAACTTGCAGACCTTCAAATTAATCATTCAGAAGGAATGTGTCCTTTTCTGATCATTCCCAGAGCAGCCTGTCACCAAGTGTTTTCCTCTTTGTCTTTACAGGAGAGGATAAACATGTTGAAAGTGATTTCTTTATGATCCCCCTTACGCCTTCCGCCATCTGCCATCTCCACAAAAGCTGAAAGCTTTAGCTCTATTTGCTCGGAAGCAATACCAACCTCTTTCAGTTTTGTGCCATAAGCATATTTTTCTTCAAATCTAACCATGGGCACAAAGAAAAAGTGGATGTAGCCTGTGACGTTACCCATTGGTTTGTGGACCACTGTTTTAAATGGTAAATGGACCGCATTTATATAGCATATTATATAGTCTAGTATTAATGACCACTCAAAGCACTTTACACACTACAGGCAGCATTCGCCCCATTCACACACACACACACACATTCATACACTGGTGGCCGAGGCCGCCATTACAAGATAAACATTCACACTTCGGATGGGACTGCAGGGCCGAAACCACAACCCTAACGATTGCTAGACGGCCGCTCAACCTCCTGAGCCACAGCCGCCCAAGCGTTGAGTTTGGAATTTTGACCGCCATCATCTTGATTTTTTTGGGTTTCAGAGGTGATGTTTGGACAAGTAGTTAAAGCTGACCACCACTGAAAGAGACATGCCATTAATTATGCTATAAATTCACACATTCATGCACACACGCACGCATGTTTAATTCTGCTGTAACGTTGGGCTGAGTGACTTCTTGGTCCTGGGACGTGTTCTTATATGTCCCAGCATATTGTTTGCACTTTGAAATGTTCCACAAAAAAACATGAGTTGAGTGACTTTATTCTAGAATTCTATATTCTATTCAACATGTTGCCCCTTTAACTCATGTTCACATGCCACTAAGATAGCAGATAGCTCAGTTGGTAGAGCGGGCATCCATATATAGACATTTACTCCTCGACAAAGCAGGTCTCTCTCAATGTCTCTCCAAATAAAAGCCTAAAAATCACAATAAAACGTTGATGAATTATCAGTACACTTTACAACCATTTAAGATCTAGGTAGTTACACTTTTTAAATGTGGGGATGTAAGTAAATATGACTTCAGCCAGCTGTTTCCCCACAGCTGTTTCTTGTTTAGTTGCTCTTTTCACCCTTTCCCACAGGTTGTTTTTTTTCCACTGGGTGCTGACTCATTCATTATCTGAAGTGTAGAAGTCACACTCCTGCACATTCCTGACATTGTGAAAGATGCAGGTTTTTAACGCTGCTGCACTCACAACTACAATAACTACCACAATATATCAACTTACAGCTAAAGAGCAGCACATTCCTGCACATTGTTTTTCAGCATTTCTGTCCTGGGGTCTGCTCAGTGCTGCTATTGAAAAAGTAAAGCGCCCGATGGACACAAAAGCTTCAGCAATTAAATATGACCCCCACATCAACACTGTGGCAAACACCAAATCAGGATGGAGGTGCGTTTGTTTCCTACGAAGCTGAACAGTAGCCTTGTTTTGGTGTTTACTTTGTAACATTGTATCTATATGAACATTATCCATATAAAGAAATAAATTAAAAAATATTTTCTATCAATTAAGCACAGAGTTAAAGTCGAGATGAACCCTTCTACACTGCGTCAGCTGCAAGTTGCAAATGCATGGCCAAAAACTAATAACATCTTTTCAAATATCACTAGAGTGAATTACAGAAATTCACTCAGCATCATCCATGAAACCCTGGAAGATATCCAGAGCCGGTTATTATTATAATTTATTATAAGTAATGTTTTAACATACACTGACTGATAAATAACTAGCCTTATCTAAAAAAAAAAAAAAGAAGCCTCTCGTCCATGACTACGCTTCGTACTGCACGGTGATACGGTTGACTGTTTGGTAGAAAGAAAATAGTTCCTCAATGAAACTGCTCACAACCAGGGGCCACATTTAGGGTACGCACAGAAATATTCGGTTTTATAAAAGCTTGCACACGCACGTCCTACACCGTTTCCCTTCATAAATCACATTTGACTCTAAATGTGGCGCAGCTTTGGCGGCTTCATGTCACGCCCATATTTGCAGCAAGTCTTCTTGCTGTCGGTCTCCATTTGCCACATCTCCCAACAGTGTAAAGCCAGCCATTGTGTGTCATTATGTACATAATATTGTGGTGTACTGTCTCTTTACTGTAACTCAAAACAAATGTAGCCAGGTTTATTGTACTCAGAAGATAAGCCACATGCACCGTGGGGTGAATTTCAATCATGTGCAATTTGTCAAAGTTCCCATCACACATGGTCTTTCTCAAGGTAGGTAGGCAACGTACTATAAAAAAAAGACAATGTGTGGTCAGAAAAATAATTTTACAAAGTCGTGTGTGTGTGTGTGTGTGTGTCATCTGTTCTACATGGGGCACTCATGACTGCAAATCATTAACCCTGACATGTTGATCACTCTAACTGTCAACTGCCTTTTCTTTCTAAAGAAACACAGAAGTGGCTGCTGCTATTTAAAAATAGCATCATCGCATGTAACATCCACTACACAAGCCTTTAGCAGTGAAGTACTAACTTCACTCATTGTGGCAATAATATCATTCTCCAAAATTATTATCACAAAACAAAGTACATTCTGATGTAGAAACCATGCTAAATTATTACCATGTACATAATGTGCTTATCCTATATTAGGTAAGCTGACGAAGCAGACTCACTTCAAAAGACTGCCAGTGTTCTTCAGTCTCAGTTGCGCAGATATTCAAGTTTCTAAAAATAATACTCAACCAACCAACAGATCTGTTAAAAAGAGCTGTAGATATCAAAATATATATATATATATATATATATATATATATATATATATATATATATATATATATATATATATACAAAGCAGGAGATTAAAGATATAAGAAGTGTGACCGTGTGTGTGTGTTCTTGTTTTTACTGACTGACTTGTGATGTGCATTCTATTCAGAAAACAATGACATTTTAGAAATGTCTCATGATAAATTGTCTCTAGAAGTGTATTATTCAACTTAATACTATCAAATTGCACTACTACTACTACTACTACTCCTCTAGAATCACACTAAATGAAAACCGCAATACAAATCGGCACCCATGTATTGTGAAAGAATCATCAAATCGGGACAAAAGCATATCGCCCAAGCCTTAGTATACAGCTAGCCTGACTCAGCCCAAAGGTTGAAAAAGTGACAATTTAGTCATTCATTTAGTCATTTTGTATTTTCAATGGCGTGGCTTTGAAATGACCAATAAATTATTAAATCACAATATTTGTGGTGATATTGTCACCTCTTGGTCCCAGGGAAGACAGTCCCATTGTAAAGAGTGACAATGAGGGCACAAACAGACAAAGCAGCCACATATTGTACCGATACATTTAATCAGTCCCTCCAGGATTATGCGATGTTGCGATCAAAACAATTTACGGGACTTCAATTAATCACCGTTTTTTAAAACTCCCGCAAAACTCAGACGTTTTGGGCCACAACGATCTCAAAAAAAGGCCTCAAAATGCTGGAGGGTCTGATCTAATGAAGTAATATTTTGCAGAGATTTCCTCTAAGCCTTTGTCAGGCAAACACTGAAGTCTTTTGATCCAGATGCTGTAAACATTTTTAGATGTGCATTCTCAATATACTCAAGTTTGTTTAAAGGAGTGATTTGACCAATTCTTACTGCAAAGACTACAAAGACTTTCCTTTACGAAGGCTTTTACCTCTATTGTTATAGTACTTCTTCAGACTTCTGCAGACTTTTAAAGACCTTGGAATGAAATGTAAGACCTATATCACGGAATGCCGAGTCACAAACGTACTTGCAAAGTAAATAAATGTATTTAAATTGAATAAAAAGCGACAGAGTAATAATATTATGTACATATAAAGCAAATTATAATTGGACAAGCGAAAGAAAGAACTACAAAAGCACAGAATAAAACATTTCAATGAGCAATAGAGGCGTTACATGGACGTTGGAAAAGTAAGACCTGTTATTTAAGACCTAGAACACAATGCTTCAGAGAATGTAATACTTTTTAAGGCCTAACATTTTGTGCTGAGACTGTTTAGTATTCTAGGGTCCAAAACACAGCTGCGGCTGTTTCATTGCTGTAGCCTACACCACGGTCCTATAGTCCAGTCATTGCCGCAGGACAGCAGCATGTGATTCAAAAGGTGCTCCCTTGCTTTGTACATCCTGTTGATCGTATTTTTACCTCTACTGTTAGCTGATATGATTCTGGCTACGCGGCAATGCTTCCAATCTGTGCTACGGGTGTAAATTAACACATCCTGAGACGTCCTGCTGGGCTGCATCAACACTGTTTTCAGCACTCACACAGTTCATATCCTGGAATGTAACCTTTTTACACGCGTTCTACTGGAAGTTGATGTGGATGACAGCCTCGGTGAAACGGGGCCGAAGACGCCTCCCTGCGGGAAGGTCTTTCTACACTACTGTGTCAGATTCTGCAGTTATCTGAAACTTGCTTTGGGGGAGCAACAAGACAGCAAAAGACTCAAAGGGTCACTGCTTGTAGGTCACTGCTGTGACACTTAAAGTGCCACTGCAATTTCCCTCAGAGCACAATCGGAAAATAGGTTAGCCAGTAGCAGTGAGAAGAAAAAAATAAATAAATAAATTAAAAAAAAAGGATAAGGCGTCAATAAATAACCTCACTTTAAATTACCTTTGTAATTTAGCTAAATACAATCCAAATGTGTTGTGTCCCATAGGTAGATCCAGGGTTGCTGGCTGGGTTTAAACACCTTGTACCTCCTTATATAGAACAAAGACAAAGGAAGATAAAAGTGGATTATAAAAGTACCCATGTTGTCCAGTTGCCCTGTTAGCCTAAATTAATCTCTTTATGATCAATATAGTGTAGTATGGTGCCAAAAGGAAGTGTTCAAAGTCAAACAGCAGTTATTAGTCACTACCTCCAGATTGTATTTTTCCTCCATCTGTCTTAAGCTTCATTATTTACATAAATTGTCAGACTGACGCACGACCATGTTTGGAAACATGAGTGTGCTGTGTTAACACCCAAACAGACACCTAGGCTGTGTCTCAAATCGCGCACTTCTGTACTAAATACTAACTATTTGAGTACGTAGTGCGTTCACATTGTTGAAGTGCGGTCAAATGCAGTGCACTTAAAGTACCCGGATGGTGCACTCAAAGCGGCCAGAAAGGTGAGTGTGAATCAACTTTCCACACTCAACGGCCGCCATCTTGGCTATGTAGCGGAAGGGGCGGGGCTAACAACAGTTAGACGCGATAGCGAGACCGATGGAGCAATACTAATGTAAGTTGAACGTGAGTCTTTTTGCTATACTTATAACATATGACTCTATATGTATATTTGGTTAATTTTAGAGTCGGTAATGATTTTTGTACCACGAATTATAACCTTTATTGGTACCGTAATTTGACGTGCTAGCAAGCTAACCTTAGCGAGCTAACAGCGGCAGTTTAACCAGATTGGTAAATAAGTTCTAAGATAACGTTACATGTGTTGTAGCTAGTATATTGTTGTTTGTGTTAAACTATCTTCCCACT
This sequence comes from Percina caprodes, assembly GCA_013375575.1. Classification (NCBI taxonomy): domain Eukaryota; kingdom Metazoa; phylum Chordata; class Actinopteri; order Perciformes; family Percidae; genus Percina; species Percina caprodes. Next base: position 18,419 of record JABXJD010002624.1, on the reverse strand, counting down.
GTAGAAGATTTTAGTGTTAAGCGTGTGATCTTAACAAGTTGTACATATTCCGATCGATCAGCTGATTGCCGGTAACGTTAACAGTAACGTAATGTTAAAACGTATCAGCTGTTACTGCCTCAACCTGATGTATATACTGTACAACCCATCTCTTCAGGGACAAACGAGAAATAGAGGTCCGTCATTTAGGGGCAACGATGGCCATCAGACCGTAGAAGGAACCCCTGGAGAGTCTGAAGCCCCCCCTCATGTCCCTATCCCCATCAAACTAGCTACGGCCTGGGGGGAGCCTGCAGAACTACAAGCACATTTTTTAAATAAAATTATACTAAAAGTATTTAACTTTGTTATCTTTTGTATTACACGTTGCATGACTGTTGCAAGCATATAATGTTAGAGCATACAGAATAGAAGAATGGGATGTATTACATGTCTGCTCTGTTACCTCTGCTTTCACTATTGTATTGTCATTATGAAGACCATTTAGAACAAAAATACAACTTAGAATAAAAGATGTTATGATGTTTTGTCTATTACGTAAGTTGTAAGGGTAATGCTTCACAACAACAGTCTTATCTATGGGCCATAAGGATGTCCTCATGAAACCGTTGAGCATTAAAATGAACAGTAAAATATTAACATATAATTAATATATTAGTTACTTATTTTTAGAGCAGAAACATAGGTGTATATACATAAAATAGTGGTCTGCAAAGAATAGGTATAATTAATGGATTGAAAAGAGTGCGGTAACCAGAACGAATATTACGATACAGTTGTGTGTACTGTTTTCAGCTAATGGGGGGGGGGGGACATGACGGCGGCGTCGCAATTGTCATCCTGGCGTGACAGAAAATAAATACAAAATCACATTTATATTTGTTAAAGTATCAAAAACAAAGCAGGAATTATTTGCGAAAAACAATAGCAGACTGGAATGCTCTCCTTTGGTGAAATTCACAACTGTACAGAAGAAGAAGGGATGAAACGTGAACGTCATTTCCAATAAGTGCACATGGCAGTGCGCAATTTGAGACAACACTCTTCTGTCGAAATTTACGCACTATGCAACGTGTGCACAAAATGCACGAAGTGTACTGTCTGTAAGTGCACTAACAAAAGTGTGCAATTTGTTTTTTTTGGGACAATACTAGCCTAGCAACTGAAACTAGGCACGGAGGGCTTGTCAAGCTTTGGGTTTCTCCACATGCTGAAGCCTTGTACAGTATAGTTTGGAGGCTAGTGTCTTTTTATTTAGCCTAAAAGTGTATCTACTTGAATATAAACTGCAAATGTTAGTCTAATGTACTACCTACAGTAGTAACCTCAAACCAGCATCAGCGCATGTGAGCGAGTGTGTGGGAATGAAGCTTAGCAAAAGGAAGACTCCCTTTACTCACTCATTCATTCTTATCTCTCTCCAACGACTTCGACTCTGTGGGTGTTCACTCTAAGTACTCCGACCAGATCTTGCTTGATCTCTCTAAAACAATCATATCCTCGCTGTCAAACTTTAATATTTGTTCTCATCTGTTGCAGTCAGTTGTACATTCCGAGTAAAGTCTCAAGTCTCTGAGCTAGAGTCTGAGTAAATCCTCAAGCCTCTGGTGAGTAAAGTCTCAAGTCTCTGAACTGAGTCTGAATAAAGTCTCAAGTCTCTAAAGTTCAAGTCTCACAAGTCTGAAGTCCAAGTCAAGTCTTAAGTCAGGGCTTCTTTTGTTTGGGCCTTGTCTGAAGTTTTTGAAGCCAAAGCTTTGGATGAATGGCACAGCTGCTGTTGTTTAAAGTCCTCTCTCATGTATGGCGGTAGAACTATGTGTTACATAGGTAGGATGGAGGCTACAGTCAGCTCATCAGATGTTTCCTAAAAATAAAAAAGTGTTCACAAGTCTTGCATCTTGAGGCTGATTCGAGTGTCTAGACCCCCAGGGAAAAATACTTAGATCTAATTATGGCTTCACTACTCTTGAAATTATGCGCTTGAATAAAATTGGATTATTCATTCTAAATGAAAACTGTCCTGATTGAACGGAACATGGGAGTATGGGTATTGGAACACAGGGTATGTGTTGTTGAGATTTGGGAGGTGTGCCGATCGGCTCGTGCAAACCTGCGCAGAGAAGGGTGTTATGGGTAACCATAGATCTGTATCTCTGCAGAAGCACACTCCAGCTTTAAGGATAACAACAACAACATGACTGCCATACTCTAAAAGATTTGTGAAAGTTTACACGTTTCAATCTTTCAGTTACATTGAGCTGCAACTTGGGGCCAACGAAGAATACAGTTGGGTTAAGCAGCAATGATAAAAACGTTTCATCTCTGACTGTCTGACATGTTATATTTCATGCGTTTTATTGAGATTATTTATTGTCTGGTTGTGACGCAGCCAATTTCCTTCCTCCCAAGGGAGACAATAAAAGACACAAAACATTCATACATCTTCATTTTGGGCTTTGTACACTTTTCCTCTGAGCGTGAGCGTGCTTACCCTGAAGTCGATGCCCACGGTGGAAATGAAGCTACCGGCAAGAAAGGCTCCATCCTTAAAGCGAACCAGCAGACAGGTCTTTCCAACTCCTGAATCCCCAACCAGCATCACCTGAGAGACAGACAGACAGACAGACAGACAAGCTTTAATAAAACCCTGTGCCTGTAGAGGCGTTTGAGGTACGGGGAGGGAAACAGCTCGGGTGAAAACTTATCTACAAATACACAGAAGTTTAGGCAACACACACACTCCCCAAACTCCAATCTACAGAGGAAGCAGAGCGTCACACTCACTCCAGAGAGAGAGCAGATTGTACAGACCAATGGGATGGATGGAGAGACAGAGAGATATGTGGGACCTAGAGTTTGTTTCCCTTTTTCCCCATCTGACAACCCTAACATTGATATAAGCAGCAATATACTGTGATATAAAAGGCCATTGTGTTTGATATGTGGGACACTGAACGAATGTGTCTATAAAGTCAAAGTTGAGCACAGAGCAGTGGTTTTGACAAGCCTGTCACGTAGGAATAGTTCATCAGAATGCACAATTAATACCAGCTGCCACCCACATGAGAATTTAGATTTGCATATGCTCAATGTGCATGTGCTTATAATTAGTTTTGTTACTGATTCGTCTGTCAGTTATTCATCAAATTCAAATCATTTAGATTTGGTCTGTGAAAAGTAAAACAAGACAAAAAGTTTAATAAAAGAATATAAAAAAAAAAAAAATGCAAGCCCAAAATGGGTTAATTAAAAGACTGAAATGATTACCTCTATTCTCAAGCACTTTGAAACGTTTGACGGGTTGCAACATTACAACATTATAATAGTCCTACAGTATGTATGTTGTAGGCCTGTAACAATTACTACATAATTGTCAAATCGCAAATATTTGACGCAATCGGCGTTTCTTTGTTTAACCACAATTAATTGGTAACATTAGCTGAGGTCCTAAGTGGTATGACTGTCGATGGTAATTGTTGTTGGATGTTTTTCTCGCCACCGAGGTTTCTCCCTAAGAGGGTGTTTTTCCTCGCCACTGTTGCACTAAATGCTTCCTCTTGAGGGAATTACTGGAATTGTTGGGTCTTTTTAAATTATTAATTTGTGTGGTCTAGACCGACTCTATCTGTAAAGTGTCTTGCGATAACTCTTGTTAAGATTTGATACTATGAATAAAATTCAATTGCACTGTTGATTTTATGTTCATTTAAGAGGAAAATACAATGTTTGGCTACAAAGGCTTGATTTACTTCATTGGCTGCGTACCTGTGTTATTTCATTATCTGGGTCACATAACTACGGTGGCCGACAGGGGCAAATGCCCTGCAACTTCAGAAAACACATGCAAATAGGCAAAACACAAGCAAATTAAGAAAACAACTTCATTAATTTGACAACACATCCGCAACATTCAGCAAACGCGCTGCATATACACACAACACAACCTAATACACAAACGCGCTGCATATACACACAACACAACCAAATACACAAACGCGATGCAAATAAAAAACGATGCAAACAGAAAAGCACACAAACCACGAAAACAAATGCAAGTACAAAACGCGCTGCATAAAGAATCCACAACGGAAGTGCTCCAGGCCTCTAGAGGGAGCAGCTAAGTGGAACAGCTGATTTTAGACCCCACGGAACGAGAGAGAGAGAGCAAGCGAGCTGATGAGCGGTTTGTTTTGAAACGGGACCAAAAGTGAAGATAGCGACGACATAACAAGGTTAGTATTCATTTTAACATTTGGCCCTCCTCTTTTACAGTATTTTAACAGAGCAACAGGTTTACGTAGCTAGCTGCGGTGTTGACACTGACTTCTACAATAGTTTGCTAGTGACAACATTGTGTGTCTGATCTTTCATCGCTAACGTTGGTCCGCAGTGGTGAGGATAACTAACTACTTAACTGGGCACCTGAGTGTTTGGATTGCATTAACGTTAGTTTCCTCTTCTCTGAATCGTCTCTACATATGATAGAATATGTGTTGATCTGCGAGGTAACTTTGCATAAGAGGAAGGTGGAGAGAGGAAAACTGGAAAAAGAAAAAGGGGGGAAAGGAGAGTAGAAAAGGTATGTAAAAATAAATGTAAATTAATCTACGTTTAAGGGGCAAAAAGAGAAGCAGAGAGTAGATAAACAGAGCGAGCACAGCGAGATGAGGATGAGAGAGAAGGGTTGAAGAAAACGGATAAAATGTGAAGATTAAGGACGAAATGAAGGAAGCAGAGAAAGGACCTTAAGACAAAATAGGAAGATGGTTAGGAGAGAGGAAGAGAGCATAAGATCATTATTTTGCTCAAGGCGTAATAAATAGCAGGGAAAGGTGACAAGGAAAGAAAGAGGTGACAGAATTAAACTGAACATAGGGTAAACATCCATATACAGAAGATCAGCAGACACTTTTTACTATAAACAAAATATCCACTCTCTGATATTAACTTGCCGACCTTGCAAGCATTTGTCTTTTTGTTGTTTTTCCCCCCACAGATGTACTGTCCATATTGTGGATCTGCCTTGACAGCTTTCCCTGGGTTTTGTTGTGCGTGTGGCAAAAACATCAGATTTCTAAAAGATGTGGCAAACAACGTCCCTGAGGAGATGCCTACAACCAGTACACATGCTAATGCACAGCCTAGTGCTGGCAAATGGATTTTTAGTTGTATTATAGAAAAATCAGTAGTTATAAGACTTTTACAGAAAATTTACATTGTGTTCTTTTATTGAAATACTGTACACCTCTGCACTATGTGGCTTGTCTACTTCAATAACTAGCATATTAAATGTGTTCTAAAATGCTCTGCAGGAAATATTAATGATGAAGAAACAGAAATTAGCAAAAGGTATGCTCTTTTTAACATTGTTTCTATTATAATTAAATATATCGCTCACATCTAGTGCCATTTTCCATTTCCTTTACTTTCTGCAGATTTATGTTGGAGTTATGAAGATGACAGGTGATTCCTTTAAACCTGTGAGAGGAAAGTCACTTCCCCTTGATATTCAACCTGAATGGTCATCTGATCAACTGCTGGCTGCTGTAAAGAAGCTGAAAGATTTTAACCAGGATATGGAAGATGTTTTATTGTACCCTGATGCTCAGGAAGTAAGATACATCCCAGGAACAGACCCCCCTTTTACAGTGCAGAAATACAAGGAGTAAATTGGAAAGGCCTACCAAAGAATAACAATGTACATTTCCACTGTTGAAGACTTTGCAAACAGCTTTATGTTCTTATTTTAACATTGTGAGTTGTTGCCACTGCTGACCCTGACAAACATAATTCAATTCAATTTTATTTATAGTATCAATTCATAACAAGCGTTATCTCAAGACACTTTACAGATAGAGCAGGTCTAGACCACACTCCATAATTTATAAGGACCCAACAGTTCTAGTAGTTTCCTCCAGAGCAAGCAACAGTGCGACAGTGGCGAGGAAAAACTTCCTTTTAGGAAGAAACCTGGGACAGACCCAGACCCAGACCCAGGCTCTTGGTAGGCGGTGTCTGACGACCGGTTGGGGTTAGAATGAAGTGTGGCAATAACAGTCACAGAAAAATAGTAGTTTGTAGTAGTTCTTTGTAGTAGTTCATGGCATAGCAGGGCACTGTGCGGCATTACAAGGCACAGCAGGACGTAGCAGGGCACAGCAGAGCGTAGCAGGATGAACACGGCATCGCAGGACGTGTAGCGGGACCATGGCGACAGCTGCTACCATGATTTTGGAGCCCCTGATCCAAGGAAACTTGCTGGGCGAAAAGAACATAAGGACTCCGGGAATGACTCCCAGAGTTAGGTTAGTAACAAGCATTTCGGGAGAAAAATATTAAAAAGCAACATGTTTGACAAGGACAGGAACATCATCCGGTCTACAGAGAAGATATTCAGCTGCAGTCTGCCATCTCCTCAAGACTTATCCAGAACCAGGAGTGCAGAAGATTCAGATTTAATATTTAATTCTATGTACCAAGAACTACTACATTATTATAGAAGCTGTTAAAATGTTGAAATAAATCAGTCAAATCTAATCATGACCTCTTCATATTTTAAACTAAATATATATATATATATATATATATATATATATATATATATATATATATATATATATATATATATATATATATATATATATATATATATATATATATGAGCTATTGTGTGTTGGTACTAATTAGTATTCAAAATAGTGTGGTGTGTTGAACCCTTTTATTTTGCGTCTACTTGTGTTGTCTTCAGCTTGTGCCAAACTGTAAATTTTTCCACATGAGCACTTGAACAGTGCTCTGGTGTTGGCCACAGAAGGGACAAAACATGGAAGTCTGAAATATTGACATTGATATGATGAATCAACTAAAAACAAACATTACATATAGCATACATATCACTAAATAAAGAGAAAGGTTACATCAGAGGAATGAAATGTCTGCTGATCTTATATCTCTCTGTATATTACTGTTTACCCTGTGTTTTGTTTAATTATTTCACCTCTCTTTCTTTCCTTGTCACCTTTCCCTGATCTTTATTTCTTCTTGAGCATATCTAATGCTCCTTCCTCTTATGCAAAGTTACCTCGCAGATCAACACATATTCTATCATATGTAGAGACGATTCAGAGAAGAGGAAACTAACGTTAATGCAATCCAAACACTCAGGTGCCCAGTTAAGTAGTTAGTTATCCTCACCACTGCGGACTAACGTTAGCGATGAAAGATCAGACACACAATGTTGTCACTAGCAAACTATTGTAGAAGTCAGTGTCAACACCGCAGCTAGCTACGTAAACCTGTTGCTCTGTTAAAATACTGTAAAAGAGGAGGGCCAAATGTTAAAATGAATACTAACCTTGTTATGTCGTCGCTATCTTCACTTTTGGTCCCGTTTCAAAACAAACCGCTCATCAGCTCGCTTGCTCTCTCTCTCTCTCGTTCCGTGGGGTCTAAAATCAGCTGTTCCACTTAGCTGCTCCCTCTAGAGGCCTGGAGCACTTCCGTTGTGGATTCTTTATGCAGCGCGTTTTGTACTTGCATTTGTTTTCGTGGTTTGTGTGCTTTTCTGTTTGCATCGTTTCTTATTTGCATCGCGTTTGTGTATTTGGTTGTGTTGTGTGTATATGCAGCGCGTTTGTGTATTAGGTTGTGTTGTGTGTATATGCAGCGCGTTTGCTGAATGTTGCGGATGTGTTGTCAAATTAATGAAGTTGTTTTCTTAATTTGCTTGTGTTTTGCCTATTTGCATGTGTTTTCTGAAGTTGCAGGGCATTTGCCCCTGTCGGCCACCGTACATAACAGAGGTAGAACCGAAAGACATATCCTTGGATTCATTTAAAAATGTATGTTTGAAAAAGTATTACATAAATAATTTTGAATTGGACTGAAAAAGATATGTTAATCGCAATTATTTCTGAGACAATTACATGTACAGTAACATTTGGAATTGTTACAGTATGTTGTAAGCAACACAAACAAAAAGGATAGGATTCATTTCATGTATTATTTCTAACAAGTCAAAGATTACTTTCATTTATGACGTATTCCATTAAAAAAATACATTTAAAGTTCTGGAAATGTGTTGGTTTGGTAAAAGGGGAAATTGGCTAGTGCATGTTGTGTATTAACAGCCAGATGCTTTGTCATTATGTCTACTCCTGCTAAACAAAAAGCTTCCTCCTGTGCTGCTGGGAATTAAGCTCATACATAACAGACCCCCATCTCTTTCACATTATTGCACTGGACAATTAAACAGCTGTGGTGCACACCACTTAATGGTTCTGTTGGCCAATATACGGATGTGCAGTTCTTATTTTATACATGCAAGAGAGATTAAACATGATTGAATTACACAGCCGGGGACTTTACCTTTATGGACAAATCAATCCACTGTACCTTATTGTTCATTTCTGGAATGTGCCTTCAAAAAAAGGTAAATAATGGGAAAATTAACATTTCTCTGCAAGCCTGCAGATGAATACGCACAATATCCAATTATTACATACTGTAGTGCAGCACAGGCATATTTATGGGAGCCAATTTCTGTCAACAAAAGAAAAAAAAAAAAAGATGAAAAGCTATGCGTTATTAGGAATGACAAAATACTCTTGCAAAGTCAAAATACATAATATCCAAGTCACAATAAAAGTCAAAAATATAAAATAAGTCAAATTTTAAACTACTAACCAAAAGTGTTTAAAATAGTAAGTCAAGATCTAACTTAATCCCAGTTCAGACTAAAGATTTGCGCTGAGACGAGTTGAAACTTCCTGCAACGTGTCGGTCTGCAGCGTCTTGAGACGTGCAAGTTCACACCAATAAGACGAGCTGAGAGTGTATCATCGTCATAACAACGCCTCTTTGTACTTCAGTTCTAACCAACTATTAGGCTTTTGGATATATTATTTGTTTCGTCTAAACATGAATGTGGATAACGTTAGTGATAGTGAGATGCTTCCTACAGTTACAGTTCTAGTGATTAATCAGCGAAAACAAGTTTTCCGATTCCCTGCTTCGTTCCAACGCCGCTGGGCACTCCCTCTCTGTCTCGCGGTCGTTGAGGACCAGCTGCTTGTAACCTAGAAACAAAATGGATTATGGATAATTTTATTCCTAACTAGGAATAGCTAACTTTAGCAGCTTACTTCTCTATTGGCTGTTGAGACAGGTGACATCCCTTACCTTCTAAACCCAGCCTCTGCGACTTGAACAGCTGAGTCGCAGCAGAACCATCGGCTGGTTTGAGTCCAGCTGAGCTTACCAGTTTACCTTGAAGGCGATGTCGTAAAAATCTGGGAGTCGCCCTCACCTCATTTGCATAAAGTTGAATTCAGCCAACTTTATGCAAATGCAAAGCCATCACGGTTGTACGAGGGTGTAGACTGTTTTCTTTGCCTGTCAGAGGTCAGTGAAGAGAAGCTAGTGGCAAGCTCACTAGCGTGCAATGCTGGGAAGTTGGGCGATCACATCTGTGAAAACCACGCATACATGGTAACGGTGGTATGGTTCACCAAACCCACGGTTCGGTTCATATCAAGGTTTTAGGGTCACAGTTTTCAGTTCTGTAGGATTCTTTTTGTTATTTTTTCTTTTAATCTTTAAAACACTCCCGAAATATAATTCAGCATATGGTATATAAAAATGTTCCCACACACCAGACTTACATGATAGCCTTCCTTATCTCTCCCACTTGCCATTTCTACACGTGACCTGCAGCACTCCACTTCTCTTAATACATCCATGGACTCCACTTGGAGCGGTTGGCTCGGCTCCCCGGCTCTCAAAATCTGACAAAAATCTTTTAAACTGACCTTTGTCGATCAAAAAAAAAAAAAGAATCAGCAACTCTATGGCCTATTTCTTGCTTAAGATGTTTTTTAGGAATCTTACCACCCCTAGTTTATGGACACCCACCATTACAATGCAGATCCACTGAACGACTGAAGCGTGGTGTTGCAACGTAACTCATCCATGGTTGATGCCCCGCGCACTTGACCAGCAACTGATTACACGAATGCGTCCCGTGGGTCTGGCTACTACCAAATTTCAAAACGACCATCATGGCAGCTCATTGAGAATGCAATCTCGTATTTTACAAAAATAGTTCACCGAAACATGTTTCTGAAAAATTTTAAGCGAGAAATAGGCCATACAGATCGGCCATACAGGCCATTCATTTCAGATCGACTAAACTCTGTTTGAAAGATTTGTCTACTTCTATTGGATAATCGCGTCACGTTCAACGGATTCATTGGCATAAAGATGAGCATTGGCCAGCTTTTTGGACGCGCAGCATGCCGCCTCCCAGGAATGATTTGAGGGCGCGTTGAAGTCGCTTGACATCACCCATAGGAATAAAGTGGAGTGTGTCGCAAGGCCAGGTGGATCTGTACTGTTAGGCTACCATGAGTAGCAACTGTTATTTTTATCATGTTCAATTTTCATGTAGCTAGGCAAAAAGAAGTGGAGGCGGAAATGGGTTTCTATACCTGGCTGTCTCACATGTCCATGCATAGGCGTAAATATTAAAACAATGCTGTGTATTAACATAATGATGTGAATGCACCCACTACAACTAACGTTAAACCCGGCAAAAGGCCTAATGTTATTGTGTGTCAACTATTAGTTAAGCGGCTGATCAGTGTGGGTTTGCTGTAGTTAAATATGTATCCAGTCCCAGACAAAACATAACATTTACGTGGAGGCTACAAGATAATTTTATAATTATAATATGACCGCATGGTGAACCTATGAACATAACTCACATTTAGACATCTGATGTTTAAGATTTGTGTTTTTGTTGCCCAGATAAAATGACAGAAAAGAAAAAGACATACGACCCTTTTTCAGTACACCAAAACACCAATAAGTTGTCATAAGAAGATTTGGTAACATCTTCATAACAATGGGTGCTTATGGAAATACGAACATCAATATGTCACAGGCAAAGGAGACAGGGAGACCAGGAACAGTTATGTGTAGAGTCTCAGGTGAGTTTGTTGAGCTTAATTCATATTTTTAGAGGTTTGTGGCTGTCCGAATTAACAGATGAGCTTTACCAGTGGCTCACTAATTTACATTATGATTGGCAAATGTAACAAGTGTACAAAAGCAGTGTAGTTATTTTATATGGGGACACTTTAAAAAAAAAAAAAAAGTTATTATGTTTTAAAGGTATTTGTGTGGCTTGAAAATAAATGTAAACTTAAAAATAAATGGTTTTAAAGAAGAATATTTCATTGTATCAAGAGAAACACTGAAGAGAAAGATAATGGTAAAGTCTCCATGCTACACTAATGATAGTATTAAGGCTTTCCTCTGTGTACACATGTCCAGTATAATTGTGGCTGTATTGTTTACTGCCCCCCCCCCAGCTTTACGCCCATGTGTCCATGCACACGTCTACAACGTTTCCACAGAAGATGACGACAACTACATGGGAAACCTAACTCACCTTTTAATTTCATGAAAAGACAGTTATAATGGGCATGCTGCTGCTTTCAAGTGATCTTGTTTCAGTCATTTCTTTAAAACACACCTTCATGGTTTCTTGCAAACAAGTAGAAGAAGTTAAACTTCCAAGAAGCAGTAAGATCTTTACAACATGGGATTCTACCTCATTTTTAAAGTGGGAATTGAAAGGCGTCTTCTGGCTGTTTCAAACCTCGCACCTGTGGCCGTTTAACGTTCTAATGGATTGTAGAACGTCTCATAGCTGTCGGCTTACCTTGAAGGCGATGTCGTAAAACTCCCCGCTGTTGCTGATGGACGGTCTGCTGGGGTACACCAGTCCGGAGGACGGAGCGCCAGCGACGGCCAGACCTCTCCCCGTCCTCCCGCTGCTCGGCGACGCCTTGGGGCTCTTGGCGTTCCCTTTGCCTTTCACTCCCTTCTTCCTGGACATAATGACTGTGATAACCTGTTAAGCTCCGAGCAATTAAGGTCGAAAAATTAGGAAAAGGAGGCGAGTCTAAAAACTGGGGTTTCTTCCCGTCTTAAAACACTTTTTTTCTTTTCTTGCGGAGTTGTGGGCGAAGAGCGTTGGGGCGAAAGAAGTTCACCTGCGCGTCTGAATCATGGCTGTCGGATAGAAGCGGTTTAACAGACACAAAGTGGCTATAAAGCGAGACAGTTGTTGTCCCGGTGGTGTAGCTGGATACATCTGAGCTCTGGTTCACAATGTAAACAGCTCGCTCTCGCTCTCTCTCTCTCTCACACACACTCCTCCCTCTCTCGTATTGTGATGTTGGGAGCGCATGAAGGCATGGTTGATTCGATGCGTTTGTAGGGAAAATCCACCCAAACGCTGAAATAAATAACGTAGGCTACATTTTCAATACACTGTAACATCCCTCAGTGAGCAGTCAGTGAGACGTTATAGCCAGTTTACTGAGTTTTTATTTTTTAATTTTAATTTTTTATTTTTTTAACTGACCAAAATAGCCTACTAGCTGACGTTAGCCACTCGCTAGCTCCAAAAACAACCATAACTACAGCCGCATCCCCCCCCCCCCTTACCGCTCAGCCAACTACAGGTGGATAATCTCGCGCGCTTTCGACTACTCTCATAGGAAGATGACATGTAAACAGGGGTCACAGCATCTAAACTCACATGTTTACTTCACTGACAGGGGGAAATCTGAGTTCACCTCAACATCACTAATCTTCCTCTAAACAGTGATACTGTTAACATTAACCTGAATCAGTATGTTACAATACCGGGGTAATATGGAGAAAATCATATAGGCTATCACATCAGTACAACTATCAATATTGTAGGGTTGATTGGCGCTTTCATAAAATATTTACACAATGAGATTTTTTTTTTTATATTCTCATCAATAACTTGGATATGGCTGTGGGTAAAGGCAAATAATTGAAGAGCTAGCCTAGGCAGTCTGGTAAAACCAGGAAAAGACAGTATGTGTCATATTACAATTTCCAGAGTTGAAGACTAGCCTTAATTGATATATCAATATGTTGCCCAGCCCTATGCCGGACATTAATTGATGCCAACAAAAGCAGTCTGTCTAAACTGGAAATGAGAACACTCCTCAAAGTGATGATGTGACGCAGACATTTTTGACGATTATTAAAAGATTAGATGACACTGAGTGAGGAAAAAATTTTGAATACTCAACCCAAATCAATTGAATGCAGGGCTTTCAGATTGGAATCAGTACCCATCAGAGGGTACTCTACAGGGGCAGCTCCAGGATCTATTTGTAGATCACATCATTTTTCACTTTACTGTTCATCTTCAGGAGAGACTGAATGGAGCAAATGTATAATGGAAAAAAGTGTAGTAGAAATGACAAATTCTAATTTAGGGTGTACTTTTCTTTTAAAGGTGCAGGGGAAGCATCACATTTTCGCCACAGACACCTTTAATTTGAAGGCTGAATCACTCTACCCAGTATCCAGACCGCTCAGTTATGGACGGTGCGCACGTGCAGCAGGCGTGCAAAATGTGGGACTTAAAGGTGCAATATGTAATATTTACTGTATGTAATCAAGAAATGAACCAAATGTGTCATCAGATATTAATGTAACATGCTAGGTTGAAATATATGTATGTTTTCTGACAACAATGCTAAAGCCAGTATTTTCTCCTTCTGAAATTCCGCCCATGACAGAATGTCTGTTTGTGTCTGTATTTAGACTTTAGAAAAACTTGCCATCTGTACAAACAGTTGCATAACCAGAGATAAATATTAGATAAATATTAACAATAGATAGAATAGAACAATAGATAAATATTGGAGATGCATTAAAAAGGTGGAGACAGATTAGAACCTAAAAGGACAACGAGTTGACTAATTTCCTCCTAAACAGGTAAGCATTGAGCTTAATCACGGCTAACGTAGGGACAGTCACTGGTGCTAACGCCGCCATTGGTAATACACGCTAACTGCTAACGTAGGAGCCATGACAAATGTCAGAAACCACAGGTTTGACTTCCTCATAATGGAAATGTGCAATTTAACTTTGGCTAAACACCCTGTAGAATGAATTGTTGGATTGTACAACAGTGTTCTCTACAGGTTGCTTTGTAATGTACGCAACACTATGTTATTATTGCTAACGTTATTATGGCTAACGTTATTATGGCTAGCATTATCATGTTATATGTTGGACAGCAAGATGATTCCCACTTTCTTACAAACCAGCATGCAACCATAATGCACTGATTGTTCAGTGTATAGACAAGCTGTGTAACAGGGCTGGAAGTAGTAGTATCAACAATGTCCGTCCCCCCCCCCCGCCAAAATTGTCTCTCCGCTTCTATTCACCAGGCATAGCCTTTTTGTGTACAATGGCAACCGCACCTTTTCAAAACCTTTATTTGACACCACTTTACATTCAGCCATACCTTCTGCTCATTGTCCGTTGTTTGTAGTGTGTTTGTTTGTTTTATTGTAGAAAATGCTGCCGTAATAAGGGAATTTCCCCGCTGTGTGATGAATAAAGTATAATCTAATCTAAACAGACAGGTACTGTGCCACGGGTATAGACGGCCGTGAGGTTGTGGTCTTTCTGGTGGCTGTTGCAGTGACGTTAAGCCAAGAAAAGCTGGCTGTCAGTTGCGCACAGAGCTCCCCAAGATTGCGGTCTTTTTTGGCAGCCATAGTTGTTACATTTAGTCGATAAAAGATGACTGTCAGCCGGGTACAGAGCACCGCGAGCACAAGCTTTTAAAACTGTCAACGTAGCAGCATCTAGCAACTCCGCAGCGCTATGGATTAATGTCTGGTAATGTGAGACTAGCATCCAGCTAACGTTGACATTTTGTGACATTGGGTTTAGCGTTCTCAACCTTACAGCTCTCATGAACTTCGATACTGGGGAGATGACTCTTTTCAGTATTTTGATTTGGACCGCAGTAGCGTAACATTTTAAACGCTAGCTGTCAGTATTACATATAAGACTATATATCTCGCAATCCAGACCATCAGCAGATTCACTACAATTTTATTCATAGGACGTATCTCACCCCCGTGAAAATGCATCACATGAAAATAATGAACAGCCCCTTATGCACTTTGTGCCCAGTAAAAGCACAAGGCATATATCTTCACATGACCTGGGAGTGCTTTCCGTTGGTCAGTTCTGGAACATTACATCTAAAATTTCCGCCTCATTTACTGTGGCGGGCAAATGTTCCACCACAAGTGACTGTGATCGGTTTAAAGAAATGCAAACAACTCAGTGTTTTTTCCTGCTATCCTGGAATGTATATGTATGCCAAACCTTATTCCGCAGCACTGTGAGAGGCTTATCATGACTCATTGCTTATGTCATACAGCTCTTTACCTTAAATAGCAAGCAAACCTGCTCCCTGTGACGATACATATTCCATAAAGCATTTTACGTAACAACGAACAGAGGATGACCTGTACACGGGTGACTCACTTAAGCATCATCTTCTGCAACAATCTCCTTTAGTGAGAAACGTTCACAACTGAGAGCTGCCCAGTACAACCAGCAGACATGGGCTGTGATGTGATTCACTCGTCTACCGTCCAGGCGTTCCCAGCAGGGAATCAAACCGACAAACCCACAATGCTTTTGGTCATAACCAGTCTGAGCATTGCTGCCTCACCCACTTTATTACATCAGAGGACAACAGGCCTGATCCAAACTGGAGCTGTAGAGATGAGACAGACTGCTGTCTGTTACACAATCAGAGCACAAATAGAATGTGATCCAGCGTATAATCCGGAAGCATATAAAAGTGCGAGAAAACGATTCGGCGGGGAAATTTATTTGCCGTCCAAAGGCGAGGGAACACAAGAAAGAGGATGCAGATACGTTTGATGAGGAGAGTATTAAAATGGCCCATGCTGTGTGAGCGGTGCATCGTCAAAACCAGTGAGCCGCAAACAACAAGAGCACACACACACGCACACACACACAGCTGATGTTAAAATAGAGATCCCACCTAGCTGTTTATTTACACTTCGAATAATGTGTGACTTCATATTATTGAAAGCACATTTTTGTGGAGCTCTAGGGATAAACAAAAAAAACACATTTAGAAACAATCAGTGAACAGTTTAAGTTCTATAAAAGGAATAATAAGGTGTGTTTATTAAAACTTAACCTCCGTGCCGTGTGCAGTCATTAAAGATAAGTTATTTTTTATGTTCTTCACAGAAAATGGGCCAGAGCCAATGAGTTTCAGTTAGAAGAAATAATAAATAGCCTAATTTTTCTTTTAGCAAACAATGAAAAACGGGTGCCACAGACCCAAACTCCATAAAAGGATTAATACAAAAAAGTTAGGCACTTAAGTTTAAAGGGATAATTTGGATCTTTTGAAGTGTGGTTGTATCCATAGTCAGTGTATAAGCTACAGCAGATGGCAGGTTGCACACCCCCAGTTTGGAGAAGCAGATAGAATCAAGCATCTAAAAAGGACAACCTATAAACAATATCAGTTTAAAGGCAGGGTTGGTAAAAGCTAGCAAGATCTGACAGTAGCATTACCTTGGGCTCCGTCTAACCCCACAGTAATATTACAGCATCAACCATTCACTGGTAAGCAAACACCTAATGCTATCCTACCGATTTAAAAACAAACATGACTACTGTACGACGCGCATTGAGCTCAGGTTCGTAAACAGGAGGGGTGGAGTAAGGGCAGCGGGGCAAGGAGGCATTTCATTGGCTCTTTCCAAGTGGACCTCGAGGCAGTGATTGGTGGGCGTTTTTACAGGATTACAGCAGCTACAGATGACGGATTGAATTTCCGTTCTTTTTTCAGAGGCCAGACCATTTCAAATACTATTAAACAGTGTACATTGGAAATAGTTACCAACCCTTTTTTAATCTTCAATATTTTCACAGCTTTACGTTGCCGTCAGATAACCCTTTTACAAGCCATTATTCCCATCTTTGCTCTCTTCCAAGCCAGCAAAACAGTCATTTTGCCTCTCACCTGCTCTATCGCTGCCTTGATCTGACAATGTGCTTGTGTAATTGTGACACTGCGGCCTTTTAAAAAGGGTTAGCAACTAGCTGAACTAAGCTAACGGATAA
Source organism: Percina caprodes (assembly GCA_013375575.1). Taxonomy (NCBI): domain Eukaryota; kingdom Metazoa; phylum Chordata; class Actinopteri; order Perciformes; family Percidae; genus Percina; species Percina caprodes. Next base: position 1,379 of record JABXJD010002624.1, on the reverse strand, counting down.
AGGCAGCAGTAGACCAGCATCCAGCATTAGTTAAATGACTGTGAGAACAATTTAACGGTTGCGGTTATTCGTCATAAAAGGGCTGTCTCACTGCAAGGTAAAGCAGTGAAAAATATTCAAAATATAGCATATTAAATTGATATTGTTTTAGGATGATAAAATATATTCAGCCGCTGCACACTGACAAAAGCTTCCGTGTCGCCCTCCAAACTGGGGGCGTGCCGACCACCATCTGCTGTAGCTAATACACCGACTATAGAGAAGCACCTCATACAACGGGGTCAGCTCAATGGTCCCACCGCCCTATGTTCCCACATTTCTAAGATTTTTCTTAAAATTAGGATTAGGGTTAACCCCTAACTCCAAATTGATAGAAAGGGGGATAATATCAAATAAAAAAATTATGAAAAAGGAAATGTGGGAACATGGGTCCTAATTATTTTTAAAAATTTAAGAAAGTAGGGCCTAATAGCGAAAAAAAATAGGGCTGTGGGAACACAGACACACTCTCCATACAATCACCCTTAAAAAAAGATCCAAACTCTCCCCAAGCAAGCTCGACAACTGCTAGCCAGTTAGCTCCCGTTAGCTAGAGTCAAAGTAGTTCTGTAGCAACTGTGAGGCTGCGGTTAGTTCACAGACACAGTAAACTCTCCCCCCCTCCCTTTGTCGATAACAACACAGTCTGAATGCTCATTCTTCAAAAAGACAGATTCACCGTGTCACACAAACGCAAACAAATCACCAGGTTCATTTTATCATTTTTTTCATCAGTAGAGACAGATGGTTTGCTGTGCTGACACTCAAATGGTTGGTTCTGAGTATTAGGGCCAACAATAAGACTGCTGAGTGATTTTCCATCTGCTGTTTGAACTGGACCATGAGGAGGTCAATAAATGTCTGACACTCTTTGCGCAGCATGATGTGTGGCAAAGGAGATGGGAAAGGAACTAGGCAACGACTAGCATAATTCATATTTAAGATGCACTGCACGTCGCAAATAGGTATGTGTTTCAGGCAGCTCTTTGGAAAATATCTTAACCAGATGGGTAGAATCCAAAGCAGGCTCAATTAAGACATACAAAAGGCAGTGAAGGCTTCGACTAATTAGGAGGAAAATAATCAAAATGTATTACAATTCATTTTGCAGACACATTTAGCCAGAAACAAGTTTGACAAATTCACTGTGGGCAATCTTCTTTGAATTCCTCACACTCATTAGGGGCTAAAAAAAACTTTGAAGGGATGTAATTCACTCAAAAATATACTACACATGTAGGCCTACACGACCCACACCTTGGTGCAGGTTGGATATCTTTGTTGAAAATGCGGCTGAAGTGGTGAATGTGGGTGAAGGATGCACAAAGACAAGTTAGAAT
>JABXJD010002925.1:35000-40384 GCA_013375575.1 Percina caprodes | reverse complement strand
CATTTTCCATTTACACTTTGGTCCACAGGAAAATCATGAAAATGAGTTGTGGATGAACCTAATGGTCTCTTCAACACGAGAAATACTAGAATGCTGAAATTAACTAAGCACTGTCATAATCCCCAGAGGATGAAACTTTTTCAATTTGGGCACTTCATTACTTTTCCTCCAGCACCACCCTCAGATCAAGATATTTCATTGTTTATCATTTGGTGAGCACACAACAAACCGTGAACCGCATTGGAGCCATTCTGCAGGACAAACTTCTGGTCAGTGTTTAAAGGTCCCATGACATGGTGCTCTTTGGATGCTTTTATATAGACCTTAGTGGTCTCCTAATACTGTATCTGAAAGCTCTTTTATATAGGCCTTAGTGGTCCCCTAATACTGTATCTGAAGTCTCTTTTATAAAGGCCTTAGTGGTCCCCTAATACTGTATCTGAAGTCTCTTTTATAAAGGCCTTAGTGGTCCCCTAATACTGTATCTGAAGTCTCTTTTATATAGACCTTAGTGGTCCCCTAATACTGTATCTGAAGTCTCTTTTATATAGACCTTAGTGGTCCCCTAATACTGTATCTGAAGTCTCTTTTAAATAGACCTTAGTGGTCCCCTAATACTGTATCTGAAGTCTTTTTTTTTATATAGACCTTAGTGGTCCCCTATGCTGTATCTGAAGTCTCTTTCCCAAAATTCAGCCTTGGTGCAGAATTCCAGCCACTAGAGCCAGTCCCACAATGAGCTTTCCTTAGTATGTGCCATTTCTGAGTCTGTAGCTATTGAGTAGCAGAGAGGGGGGGCAAGGTATGTGGCCGTAACCAACTGCCACTTTGCTTGTTTGAAAGCTATGATGTCTCTCTCTCATGAGTGGGCCAAATTCTCTGGCAGAGAAAGGGGAGGTAACCTTGCCCCTTATGACCTCATAAGGAGCACGATTCCAGATTGGCCCATCTGAGCTTTAATTTTCTCAAAGGCAGAGCAGGATACCCAGGGCTCGGTTTACACCTATCAACATTTCTAGCCACTGGGGGGGAGGGGGGGGGCATAGGCAAGCTGGGGGAACTCATATTAATGTTAAAAAACCTCATAAAGTGAAATTCTCATGCCATGGGACCTTTAAGAAGAGAATTACCATCAATATGTTCATTATTATCCAATAATATGTATATGTGATGTAATCAACATTGCTGCCTTCATTGGGTTGCAATCAAAACTTGTTATTGTGTATGATTATACACAAATATGATAACATACAGATTGTACAGATAAGCTAGATTGTATTTTATGATAAGATACAATTACACACACATTATAAATAAAATGAGGTGAGTGGTCATCTAATTATATGAAAATGTGACACATTACTATACTATATTTCCGAACACACATACCCAAAGTGGAGACAAAGCCTGCATTACATTACAGAAAAAATTCAAGAGCTTTATTATGTTAGAGCAAGACAAGAGCAGTTTCCTGCTTATTATTTGCAGAAAACAATCTGCTTATTATAATCAACAGCATTAGACCATTTGTGTGTGTGTGTAGTAATATTTATGTATTTGCCTGCATCCTTAACTCAGAGACACACACACACACACACACACACACACACAGCTTCTCCATGCACCTAGTACACTTCCCATTCCTCATCCTCACACACTCTGCCTCTATTAGCGCTGTCTGTCAGACCCAGCTTTCTTCAGGGCCGGCTCTCTGCACCAGCAATGCTCCAAATCCCCCACACACACACTGCTGGCTTTGGCTTACGTCTTCAGCACGCTCTCCACGTGAAGAGGTCCTTGTGTGTTGGTGGCTGACCTGTGGAGTGCCTGCGGATAGTGGTCTCATAAAGAGAGCCTTTGATTGGAGGAGATTGGAGCCCACCAGCAGAGCGGGCTGCCATCTGACACAGCGACCACCCCGAGCACCACAGCCTGGCTGGGGGTTGACGATCCCTCTAGAGAAAATGAAACTATTTGAGTTTAGTTTTGTGTAGCAAAGACAAACAAAGCACAGAGCATTGATTGAGTGCTGAGTCTTCACTTTCAGATAGCTCATGACATTTGCTTTTACATTCTAGTTCTTGAGTCACACATTGCATCTCAAAGCTAAAAATCAAATCCGAACAATTAAAAATCAAGGTTAGTTCTATGATAGTACAGTAATAGTAACAAGAACTCAATTCAAGGCTGGATTACCTCCAGGAAAACATGGCTAACTGCCCTGGTTCCCCAAAACTGGCTGTACCATGTGGATGTACCATGCTACCTCCACGTTCTCATGACCTAGTAGCTTATTTGAGTTAGTTTGGTGTAATTTGATTAAACACAACTTACATACATCATGTTGGCTTACTACATGTGTCGAACCGCAGCGACACACACACACACACTCCAAACCGAGACACGCGAACCAAACGGTTCAGCTGTTTTTTCAACCCTTATGTGAGACTTGTGTGTTCTGTTAGTAGAGTATGATGATGTCTGCATGTATAAGCTCATTTTATGGTTAGTTGTAGTGGACAGTACACTGGTGATGCAATTTTTCTGATGGACGTATTGCAGCAAATGGTTGGATGCATGTCTTCCTTTGATCAGACCTGTTTGATCAATATGTTTTATAGATGGTCATGGCCATGGCTTGAAGAAGGCACTGTCTTGTAAAGGAGCATTGAGTTCAATTTTTTTGTTTTTGGCCTTTATTACAGTACATCAATAAATATTGTGCTTGTGTGGTGCACATCCAGTTCTGGAAAAGTCACTCTCAAGGGATGAATAAATCCTTTCGTGCTCTTTCAGTTTTTGTCCTCTTTTTTTATTTTTTAGAATTTACTCAAGTGGATTCTAAGTGTGAAGAAGAACTACAGGAAGAATGTGGTCTATCACAACTGGAGGCACGCCTTCAACACCGCCCAGAGCATGTTCGCCCTCCTCAAGTCAGGACGCTTACAGGTCAGTGTACCCAATCACTGCCTAGGACCAGGGGAAAATCCTGTTAGGGTTTGTTTGCAAGTGGACCCACCCGAAGAACAGAGACCCGAGGCCTGTACTATGAAGCAGGATTTGTGGTTAGCAAGGTAACTTGGTAAGGCTTGGTGGTTCACTTCAACCAACCCAATCCAAAATAAGTTAGCATACATTTTGGTTTATATCTGGGGAGAGGGAAGGGCATTAGGAGTTCTACTATCTCATAAAGGGGTCGGGTGCGCTGTGACATGGGTGGCAGCGAAGGTCAGGGGCTTCGACGGACCAGACCCGGGCGGCAGAGGCTGGCTCTGGGGACGTGGAATGTCACCTCTCTGTGGGGGAAGGAGCCGGAACTTGTGCGGGAGGTGGAGCGCTACCAGTTAGATCTGGTGGGGCTTACCTCTACGCACAGTCTCGGTTCTGGAACCGTACTCCTGGATAGGGGTTGGACTCTGTCCTACTCTGGAGTTGCCCATGGTGTGAGGCGCCGGGCGGGCGTGGGGATACTCACAAGTCCCCGGCTGAGCGCCGCTGCGTTGGAGTTTACCCCGGTGGACGAGAGGGTCGCCTCCCTACGCCTGCGGGTGATGGGGGGGAAAACTCTGACTGTTGTTTGTGCATATGCACCAAACAAGAGTTCGAATATTCGGCCTTCTTGAGACCTTGAATGGAGTCCTGTATGGGGCTCCAGTAGGGGACTCCATAGTTCTGCTGGGGGACTTCAACGCACACGTGGGTGATGATGGAGATACTTGGAGAGGCGTGATTGGGAGGAACGGCCTCCCTGATCTAAACCAGAATGGTTGTCTGTTGTTGGACTTCTGTGCTAGTCACGGATTGTCCATCACAAACACCATGTTCGAACATAGGGATGCTCATAAGTGTACGTGGTACCAGAGCACCTAGGCCAAAGGTCAATGATCGATTTTATAATCGTTTCATCTGATCTGAGGCCGTATGTTTTGGACACTCGGGTGAAGAGAGGGGCAGAGCTGTCAACTGATCACCATCTGGTGGTGAGTTGGGTCAGGGGGTGGGGGAAGACTCTGGACAGACCTGGTAAACCCAAACGGGTAGTGCGGGTGAATTGGGAAAGTCTGGAGGAGGCCCTGTCCGACGGACTTTCAACTCACACCTCCGGCGGAGCTTTTCGGGCATCCCTGTGGAGGCTGGGGGCATTGAACCTGAGTGGACAATGTTCAAAGTTTCCATTGCTGAAGCTGCGGCGGCGAGCTGTGGTCATAGGGTCTTAGGTGCCTCAAGGGGCGGTAACCCACGAACACCCTGGTGGACACCGGTGGTCAGGGAAGCCGTCCGACTGAAGAAGGAGTCTTTCCGGGATATGTTATCCCGGAGGACTCCGGAGGCAGTTGCAGGGTACCGACGGGCCTGGGGGCTGCAGCCTCTGCCGTGACAGAGGCAAAGCAGCGGGTGTGGGAGAAGTTCGAGAAGACATGGAGAAGGACTTTCGGTCGGCACCAAGGTGCTTCTGGAAAACCGTTCGCCACCTTAGGAGGGGAAGCGAGGAATCATCCAAGCTGTATACAGTAAGGATGGGACGTTGTTGACCTCAACTGGGGAGGTAATAGAGCGGTGGAAGGAGCACTTTGAGGAACTCCTAAATCCAGCCGACACGCCTCTGTGGTAGAGGCAGAGCTGGAGGATGATGGGGATTGTCGCAATTTCCCTGGTGGAAGTCGCTGAGGTAGTCAAACAACTCCACAGCGGCAAAGCCCCAGGGATTGATGAGATCCGTCCAGAAATGCTGAAAGCTCTGGGTGTGGAGGGATGTCTTGGTTGACACGCCTTCAACATTGCGTGGAAGTCTGGGACGGTGCCTAAGGAGTGGCAGACCGGGTGGTGGTTCCCCTATTCAAAAAGGGGACCAGAGGTGTGTGCCAATTACAGGGGTATCACACTTCTCAGCCTCCTGGTAAAATCTACTCCAAGGTGCTGGAAAGGAGGGTTCGGCCGATAGTCGAACCTCGGATTGAAGAGGAACAATGTGGATTCCGTCCTGGCCGTGGAACAACGGATCAGATCTTCACTCGCAAGGATCTTGGAGGGCCTGGGAGTATGCCCAACCAGTCTACATGTGTTTTGTGGATCTGGAGAAGGCGTATGACCAGGTCCCCCGGGAGAAATTGTGGGAGGTGCTGCGGGAGTATGGGGTGAGGGGGTCCCTTCTCAGGGCCATCCAATCTCTGTATGACCAAAGCGAGAGCTGTGTCCAGGTTCTAAGTAAGTCGGACTCGTTCCATGTGAGGGTTGGCCTCCGCCAGGGCTGCGCTTTGTCACCAATCCTGTTTGTAATATTTATGGACAGGATATCGAGGCGTAGTCGGGCGGGGAGGTTGCAGTTCGGTGGGCTCGGATCTCATCGCTGCTTTTGCAGATGATGTGGTCTTGATGGCGCATCG
>JABXJD010002925.1:0-30000 GCA_013375575.1 Percina caprodes | reverse complement strand
AAAGATGGTTTGTTATTCCTCTTTTTAATCAACTTCATTCAACTTCATCTAGCCACTGTATGTGGTTCCTTTGGTATCTGGTCCCTTGTCCTAGGTAATGGTGTCTTGTAAGTCTGTGTGGGCGGGGCATATTTTATTGTATGCATGACACAGTAATAAAAAATGATTAATTCATTGTACATTCCAGATAGTTTGTGAAGTACAACATGAATACATTTTTCATGCATGAAAAAGTCATGATTATTCAGGTGCCATTCTATAAAGTGTTACCGAGGGAACAGCAGTCAATGTGGGGCTGACAGTAATAAATGTGTAAGAATACATAGGAATTACAGTGCTTTATTTTCATAACTATATACAAACAGGCTGTTGTTTTGTCATGTGACTACTGATGACTTCATAAACTCCCTTTTATAGCTTTTGTTTTCCCATGGGCCACGCTTTCAACGGTGGTCAGTGAAGCCTTTACCTCCACGATTAATTTAAAATTTCACATTTATAATTTCCCTTACATGTGTTTCAAACATGTGTTCTAATCCTATATTTGTAATGTGTTGACAGAGTTTGATGCAGTTTGATTCCAGTACAACAGATTGTTCAAAAGCAAGATTGTATTGTTGAATATATAAACTAAACCATGTCCTGTGATCTTACTTTTAGTACACTTAAGAACCTGGGGCTAACCCTAACCCACCGCTTAGAATTTGTTGAACCCAAAGTTACGCCCTTGATCTTAAGATGAAGATTTTTGACATCTGCAAAACATTGTTCATCAACTCTGACTGTGTTTGAGCACCAAGGATCATTGTTAGAAACACAGAGTCCCCCTGCCCATGGCCAATGGCTGCAATAATAATAATCGTTATTTGCAATAGTCACTACTTCACCAAGCGTCTCACACTCCATGAGGACACATGGGCGAACTTTGCTGTGCCACTTTCTGGTGTGACATACCAGGCTTTTACTCTGGGTAATCCACGCTGTTACCTGTTTTAATAGACTTTTCCTATTGTAGAAGGTAATTCCAAAGACAACTGTTCACTATTTCAATGGGATTTTTCTGTATTGGGGTAGTCTATGTCCACGACGTTACACTTCTGGGATTGCTCCAGTGCCGTTGGAAATTTCCTTCCCCTTCCTCTTCCTTTGTGTTGGCGTTCTAACCTCCGGTGGATTTCTGAGGACTATGGTTACCTGGTCCTCAGATCTCTGCAGGGTAAATCCAGACAGCTAGCTAGACTATCTGTCCAATATGAGGACTATGGTTACCTGGTCCTCAGATCTCTGCAGGGTAAATCCAGACGGGGCGGCTGTGGATCAGTGGTAGAGTGGTTGCCTGCCAATTGGAAAGTTGGTGGTTCAATCCCTGGCCCTGCAGTCCCATGTCAAAGTGTCCTTGGGCAAGACAAAGCACTTTGAGTAGTCGTTAAGACTAGAAAAGCGCTATATAAATACAGCACATTTTACATTTACAGCTTGCTAGACTGTCTGTCCAATCTGAGGACTATGGTTACTCAGATCTCTGCAGGGTAAAACCAGACCGCCAGACCACTATCTGTCCAATCGGAATTTCCCGTTGACGACTAAAACTACTTCTGAACGTACACATGTTCCACAAAACAACTGCACCGTGGCTCCGTCCGGACGACTGTGATTGGTTTGAAAAAATACAAATAAACCAGAGCGTGTTTTCCTCCGCAGTGCTGTGGAGGAAGGTCTGGCAACGTGAGACTGATATTAGGGTGAAGGTAGAAATCTCTGAGATTTATATCTCTAAACCTGGTAAGATAAAACCTTACACACAGAGCCTTGAAACCCTAAAACAATGGATTTATAGCCTTTATATAAACAATGTGATCCTTGATGTGTATGTCACATAAAACTATAATCAGGCTGAAAGCACTTTGAATGGTCATCCTCAAACTGGTCACTGCCAGTGGTTTCTGCACAGGGAAAGGATGGCGTGCTAGTGGCTGTTCCCAGGCCTTAGATGTATAATGCCTATTGTGTTCATTTTCCAGCTGCTAGCCTATACTCAGAATCCTCTGACAGCCCGATAAAATCTAGTGACTTACAGCCTGCTCTGATCTTTATGGCCTCTAAACAAACTCCAAATGCACTCCACAGCACCACTTAACCCCACTGCTGCTGGACACACACACACACACTCAGTGCACACACTATCCTTGTGGGGACCCGTCATTGACATAATGCATTCCCTAGCCCCTCACCCTAGCCTTAACCATCCCAACTACATGCGTAACCTTAACCCATGAATTACTTGCCTCTGGATTTTAACACGATGATACACATACCAATGGTTTTATGCATGTTACTAACAGTGTGGTTTTACTCTATGATGTATTTTAAATGTTTTATTATTATTTATTTATTATTGTGTGGCACTTTTTTTTACCTTTTTAGCACTTTTTAACTAAGCCCTTATCTACTAATTTTTAATGGCATGTGTACTTTTTATAATTAGGTGTAAGTAATTCAGACAGTATTTTAGAACTTTTAAATGTTATCTTTAAATTAATTTTATGTCAAATAATGATTTTAATATATTTAAATTTTCTTTTATATTGGGACACTGGGCATATTATTTATTTTTTTATTTAATTTTTTTTTTTAAATGTATTTATATAACTCTCTCTCTCTCTCTCTCTATATATATATATATATATATATATATATATATATTTTATTTATTTATTTATTCTAATTATTTTATTTATTTTAATTATTTGTTAGTGTCTCCGGGAGAGGAGCAGGAGCGGAGGAGACCTTTTATTTAAAGTTTTATTTTAGGGCTGTCCGCCCTGTCCTGTGGTTCTTTTACCCTGCTCTGAGCATTTGGCCTTCTTTTAAGCAGCTTTTATAGAACCGAGCCAGATTTTTTAAAGAGGTCTTTAAGTGTTTTATCCACACCGGTGGTCCCCTTGTGCCCATTTTTACCCTAACCTAACAATAACCTAATTCTAACCCTAATCCTCAAACCCTAATCCAAGTCTTAATCCTCAAACAGCCCTTTAAAGTTTTGGGGTCCAGCATTTGGACCCCACAAAGCTGTCCGGACCCCACAAGTATACTGGATTCCCATTTTTTTGGACTGCACTGATGTAGTTAAACAAGAACTATCTCTCTCTCACACACACACACACACACATACACAGAGTCAAACCCTCATGTATGTACTGTATGTAAGTGTAAATCATTCAATAAAATGAGCTGTATGTGCTGTTCTTTCTCTCTCTCTCTCTCTCTCTCTCTCTCTCTCTCTCTCTCTCTCTCTCTCTCTCTCTCTCTCTCTCTCTCTCTCTCTCTCTCTCTCTCCAGGGAAACCAGATCCTGAGCGGTCTCTCCCTGGACGAGTACAAAGCCACTCTGAAGATGATCGAGAGGGCTATTCTTGCCACTGACCTGGCCCTGTACATGAAGTAGGTACCAAATGTCAAGCCCAGATGGAAATCTTACTGGAGAGGGGTGAGAGAGAGGAAGAAAAGTCCATTTGGGCAGAGGAGAGTGACTACATGCAATCAACACTTCACAGAGCTGTCGTAATCTCGCTTTTTCATCTCCGTCATTCCAGGATGCGGATATGTCTATTACTTGTCACATGTGGCTATCAAACAGAAAGTCCCTTTTATACTTAATAGTTCAGCTTGTTTAAACTGCATTTTTTGTAAGTGATATTGCTGTGTTAATCATAAATAAGCGAGTTAGCGTAGCGCAAATTTACAGGTAAAAGCCAGTAAATTAGAATATTTTGAAAAACTTGATTTATTTCAGTAATTGCATTCAAAAGGTGTAACTTGTACATTATATTTATTCATTGCACACAGACTGATGCATTCAAATGTTTATTTCATTTAATTTTGATGATTTGAAGTGGCAACAAATGAAAATCCAAAATTCCGTGTGTCACAAAATTAGAATATTGTGTAAGGGTTAAATTTTGAAGACACCTGGTGCCACAAAGTAATCAGCTGATTAACTCAAAACACCTGCAAAGGGCTTTAAATGGTCTCTCAGTCCAGTTCTGAAGCCTACACAAACATGGGGAAGACTTCAGATTTGACAGCTGTCCAAAAGGCGACCATCGACACATTGCACAAGGAGGGAAAGACACAAAAGGTTATTGCTGAAGAGGCTGGCTGTTCTCAGAGCTCTGTGTCCAAACACATTAATAGAGAGGCAAAGGGAAGGAAAAACTGTGGTCAGAAAAAGTGTACAAGCGATAGGGATCACCGCGCCCTAGTCAAGATTGTGAAAAAAGATTCACAAGGAGTGGACAGCTGCTGGAGTCAGTGCTTCAAGATCCACCACCAAGAGACGCTTGAAAGACATGGGTTTCAACTGCCGCATACCTCGTGTCAAGCCACTGTTGACCAAGAAACAGCGCGAAAAGCGTCTCACCTGGGCTAAGGAAAAAGAGCTGGACTGCTGCTGAGTGGTCCAAAGTCATGTTTTCTGACGAAAGCAAATTTTGCATTTCCTTTGGAAATCGAGGTCCCAGAGTCTGGAGGAAGACAGGAGAGGCACAGGATCCACGTTGCCTGAAGTCTAGTGTAAAGTTTCCACCATCAGTGATGGTTTGGGGTGCCATGTCATCTGCTGGTGTCGGTCCACTCTGTTTCCTGAGATCCAGGGTCAACGCAGCCAGCAAGTTTTAGAGCACTTCATGCTTCCTGCTGCTGACCTGCTCTATGGAGATGGAGATTTCAGGTTCCAACAGGACTTGGCGCCTGCACACAGCGCAAAATCTACCCGTGCCTGGTTTACGGACCATGGTATTTCTGTTCTAAATTGGCCAGCCAACTCCCCTGACCTTAGCCCCATAGAAAATCTGTGGGGTATTGTGAAAAGGAAGATGCAGAATGCCAGACCCAAAAACGCAGAAGAGTTGAAGGCCACTATCAGAGCAACCTGGGCTCTCATAACACCTGAGCAGTGCCAGAAACTCATCGACTCCATGCCACGCCGCATTAATGCAGTAATTGAGGCAAAAGGAGCTCCAACCAAGTATTGAGTATTGTACATGCTCATATTTTTCATTTTCATACTTTTCAGTTGGCCAACATTTCTAAAAACTCCCTTTTTTGTATTAGCCTTAAGTAATATTCTAATTTTGTGACACACGGAATTTGGGATTTTCATTTGTTGCCACTTCAAATCATCAAAATTAAATGAAATAAACATTTGAATGCATCAGTCTGTGTGCAATGAATAAATATAATGTACAAGTTACACCTTTTGAATGCAATTACTGAAATAAATCAAGTTTTTCAAAATATTCTAATTTACTGGCTTTTACCTGTACATCTGGAGTCCCTTTGCAGCTCGCAATTAAAACCCAATTCTGATGCAGAGCGGTTCATTAACTACATTTAGAAATGCACAGTATGTTAGACAAATGCAAAACAAGAGAATATGTATACGCAATGCCAAAAACAATTAATCTGTGGTTATATAGTTGTGGAGCTATTAGCAAAAGTTTGATTTTGGCTTTAAAGCTACTGATTGAACTGCAGCTCAAAGTTGTTTTAAGAAGCTTTAAAAGACAACGCTGATTGCCCGATATAGTACCATCATAGCCTGTATGTATGTATCGATGCAGGATTGTAGAATGTATGTTTATATAGATGGACGTAGTCTCTAAGAGACAAAATATAGCTCACAGTGGGCAGGTCTGGGGCTTTAGGGCTGTGACAGTATAGATTTTTACTCACCACAGTATTAAGTGAGTGTTGTCAGTGCCTGGAGAGCGAACAGTGAGAGTAGTGTATAACAATAATTTATACTTCATTAATCACACAAGGGAAATTACAATGGTCTTCTTTCACTTCTTTGCATTCATCTATCAGTGATTTCAGCTATGATCTAATCTCTATTTCAGTCTAGACAGTGGGTGGTAGAGGAGGTAGATAATAAATACTGAATTAGGATAATTATTGTGTGTGTGTGTGTGTGTGTGTGTGTGTGTGTGTGTGTGTGTGTGTGTGTGTGTGTGTGTGTGTGTGTGTGTGTGTGTGTGTGTGTGTGTCAGGAGGCGTGGTGAGTTCTTTGAGCTCACCAAGAACAGCCAGTTTGTTTGGGAGGATGAAAATCACAGAGAGTTACTCAGGTGAGTCACCCTGGAAACCCTGAGTTCTCTCGAGAGCTGCACCAATCACATCGGTGTATCTGATGTAGGCGGGGCCAGAGGCCAGCTGAATAGATGACGACAGTCTAATCTACCAGTTAGCTCCGCTGGTAGCTAAGCGTACGGGGCTCTGGATACGTCACCCCGTGTGTTGTGTCTTTCTAGTCAGATCTCTAAAATGAATGTTCCTAGTTCATTTTCTTTCTTTTTTGGGAAATAAACTGTTCTACATTAAGCAGTAAATACATCATAAAGCAAAGTATTACTGATGCATTTCAAAGATTTGTGCATTAGATGCAGCTTTACTTTCTCAGAATTCCAGAAAGGAGTTGTTTCTGAGAGGCAGTTAGTGATTTTAAACACACAAGTTATGCTAATGTTTGACTTCCAGAACCATAAATTGACTCATAATGCTTAGACGTGGCCATGTGTGTGTTGAGGAGCCACTGTTGATTGAATCATCCGTAGGGTGTGGCTCTGTGAAAATCAACGTGTGTCAATGTATCTCTCTCTTCAGGTCAATGCTGATGACCGCATGTGACATCTCAGCCATCACCAAGCCCTGGCCAGTGCAAAAAAGGGTAAAACGTCCCATAATTATCTATCTATATGTGTTGATCTGCAATGTTTAGTCTTCTCTGGTATGGAATTTCATTCCTCTTGAATTCTGGCTGCTCTAGTCCAGTAGTTTCAAACAAAAAGGGCCGCACTGGAAAAAGAGAATCACATCTCGAAGGCCAGTGGTATTGACATACTTTTATTTTGAAAAAGCCAAATAGCTTTGACTGTATTATTGCATGGGTGGGGGAAAAAATCGACAGCATAGTATTGGATATTTTCAGTGGCAATACTGTATCGATTCACAGGCGCCAAGTATGTGTGTTGGTCAATTTGTCCCATTTTGCAGCAATAACATAGACGTGATATGAACAAACAGAGAAATGTTTCTTTTTAGATAAAACAGATGTTGACAAAGTTTCTTTTTGGGGACGTCATTTGAAATTTTGGAAAAATTTGAAAGTAAAATGTTATAAATTGCAATATATCGCAGAATAATGTTTAAAATCGCAATAATATTGTATCGTGGCATAAGTATCGTGATGATATCGTATCGGGAGGCCTCTGGTGATTCCCAGCTTTACATAAAACCCTAAAAAAAAAGTGGGTAAAAATGTTCCTTAGCCATCATAGGAAAAAAGCCCCAAAAAAGGTTGAAAGAAGCCATTTAAAAATGACTAAAACTACCTACCTACACACTGCACTGACTACTGTTTTCAGTCAATTGGCCCCAGATGTGTATCTCGCCGCACGGACTGCTGGGAAGACTGGCCGAGTGTGCAAACATCTGTAAGAGTCTTCATGTAGACGCCGCAGGGAGTCAGATGGCTTTAAAGGGAGGGTGTGAAAAAAACGGAAAGAGTGTTGATGACATGGAGGGGCAGACAGTCTTGTTGACTTGGAGATAAGCGATCGTTGCGTTAATAATGACACCAATGTCAGTGTTCACCATGGATGTTAGCAACTGTTGCCAGGCAGCCTGATTTCAAACTAGAGACCTTTCTCCGCTTCGGCCCCCCTACAGGTTGGAAGCGGAAGTGTCCATTACAGTACATTGTCCCGTTCATTGGAACTACAGAGCCGCTGCCCGATGTTCCAACCTGTAGGGGGATCGAAGCGGGAAAACTTCTCTAGTGTTGCTTTAACAAAGCATGTACAACATGTAATATTTCTGCATTAAAATGTCTAAAAACGACTATACCTTTGTTATATATTGTTGTTGAGTTGTGTACTTTCACTATCCCAACAATGCTTCTAACAATGTTCAAACCCAGTGAACTCTGTCATGACACGGGACCGACATATAACCTTTGACCCCTCTAGTTACTCTTACTTCCGTCAAAACACGCCCAGATGATACGTTCTAGGGTTATTGTAAATCTTACAATGTCACAGAAGGAGCTATACTCAGTAACCGTCATGCTGCTTTTTTTTCTGCCACGCGCATCTGTTCACTCATCCGTGCACATATGCGTTCTAATACAACTCCCATAATTCCACGCAATTTTCCAACGTCATCAAAAGTCTGTGATTACCATCCATTGTGATCGCGAGACACCTAGAGGCAGAACATTACGTAAGGTATTTTTGAGAGCAGTGCATCACTTCATATCGTACACACACACACACACACACACACAAGGGAGTGCTCATTAATAGAAACAGCTGTGCCCCTGTCCTCAGATGACACCTCTTAAAATACATTCAGGGAGTAAACATGTTCTCTCGCTTAAACACACTCTCATCTGCCAAAACTGAAGGGAAATTTATTTCCTCTATGTCCTCTGAATGGATGAACATTGGAGTTCCATTTTAGTTTTCAGATGAGATTTGAACCCATATTTTAAGCATGGTGTGAATGTACCATAACCAGTAGCCATGTTTGGGTCGACGTAATAATGCTCTAATATTGTCAACACATTCTCATGAGCAGGTTCGTAGGATATTGAATAAAAAACCTATGAACAACACTTTATATGATGTCCTATGTCACATGACAGTTCAGTTCTTTACAGTGAAATTTAGCTGAGAAACGGTGGCTGTGAGCCGGGTACAGAGCATGAGGTTTCTGTCTTTTCAGAGGTTGTTGCAGTTACATTTAGCCTACAAAAAGATGACTGTCCTGCGTCTGCGACAAATTAAGATTAGAAAAAAGATTGTACCCCTGACCATTTTTTCAGTAAGGAGTAATCTAATCTTTAGTAATCAGATTAAAGGTACTTATCCAAGTCACTTTGTGTTACTACAGTATTTTAGTAATTTTCCTTAGTAAAAATATCTATGTTTGCTTTCTTCTTGCGTCTCAGGGAGTGAAGTCACGTATGCGACAGGTCCCGTTTTCAGCATGAGGACGGTTCACGTGCACCATGCAGCGACACAAACGTAAATAATAACAGACGGAGGAAAGAGAAGCGCGTTTTCTAGCTGGAAATCCAGTTGCTACTTTGAGTTTGTGTCAGCTAAAGATGGCGACATCAAGGTTGGTTGTACACTCTGTGCTGGTGGCGACAAAGTGCATCTAGCTCCAAAAACACTATAAACAACATTTGGAGTCGCAGCACTGCCAGTAGGCTACAGTCATTTAAAATGGAGCATTGCAGTTGGTGTTAAGTGGAGCGTCTGTCATAGTGTGATTGGTCATGTCAGTCTGCTCCATATCCTATCCACCAATCACAGTGTCTCTTGGATGAAAATCTGTGAGAAGTGGTGTCGTCCTGAGTTGAAAGATAGCCTACTTTATTATCGAGTTTGGCGACTTTTTCTGAGCCTTTTGAAATTTTTTGGAAAATTAGTTTGAAAGAAACCCAAATTTCTGATATAGAAACTTGTTGGAAAGGGGTCAGATTTGACCCGAAGACAACAGGACGGTTAATAGGCGTGTATGTTAATGTCGGCCGCTGTCCATTTCCTATGGTTCTGAAATGCAAACATTTTTTGACTACTTTTTTGTGAGCACCCATGGAGGAAAACATAAATCAGCGCCAATGGGTGAAGGTCTTGTGTTTTCCCCTTAAAGAGCAGCTATCATACTTCTTTTCTGGTCTTAGATTTTGATTCAGGTCTCCTATAGATCAGCCCGACATGATTCACGGCACAATAAACTATGTAGTTTCTATGTCATTCCCCCTGCTCTGGCGTTCCCCCCCTCTCATTCCCAATGCTCTGGTGTTAACCCCCTCTCATTCCCCCTGCTCTGATGTTTCCCCCTCTCCTTCCCCCTGTGATACAAAACGGGTCATGGACCTTGCAGCTGCACATCCTTAACCTGAAGTTGCAGGGCAGCGTGTGAAAGTGTAAAAGACTTCTTGTGGAAAATCAGCTTTCCGCACAAAAAACCCCCTCAGTCATTTTACAGCTTGCAGATGTCTTGTAGAGGAGGGCGTAGCGTTCAGCAGTGATGAATACGCCTCTGCCGTCGGGAACCTGCTGCAGGAAGTTGATCGTTTTGCTGTGGCACACTTTCCAGCTGTTTGCAGAGCCCTTCTGGGCTGATGTGGGGAGGGTCCCAAGTGTTTGGCAAATGGAATTCAGTGACCTGCAGCTCACATTAGTTTTTTTTAATTGTCTCGCACAATCAGCATACTTTAAAAGAGAACAAGATAAAACACAATCATATACAAATCATTCCGATTTCAGCACAGAACAAAACAGGATGTGTTTGAGAAGAAGAAGGCCGAAGCATAATTCTGCCCCTACTTCATAATATCATAAATGTATAGCGACACAGGGAAAGCAGTAATGATTAGGCAATTTCCGAAAGAATTACCAATGACCTCCATCCTTCCTAGAGCAGTTCACAGTGTTCATTCGGGTAATGAACCTTTTTGGAAGCACATATCTATGAACTTTAATAAATGCCAGTACATTTATCTTGAAGTTGTACCTGGGGTTTCACAGCAGCTGTGGCTCAGCTGTGTGCCAGGTGTCTGGCATGAAATAGAATAAAGTACAAATGTATTTGTTAGTTCAGTGCAATATTTCAGTTAGCTATTTAAGATGAAATAAAGTAAGGAAAAAAGATTCAATTACACTTCGTAAAATAACATAATAAAGAGTTCTGGCAACTTCGCCCCGTAATTACAAAAAGGCAATTTTAACATTTTATGTTAGGCTTTTATAAAATTCTCTCATACAAAGCTGCTTAGTTACTAAAAAGCAACAAAAACATTGTAACAAAGCCCAAAATGTGTTGGGGGAAAAAAGTGCTGAACATAAAAAAAGTGAAAAATGTCTAAAAAAAAAAAAAAAGCGACAACGTGGACTTAATAATCTCCCAAAACCAACATATGTGGCCGAAAAAAGCTACTGGAACACAAAGTATGCAATTCCAAATGAAAAAAAAAAAATACAACTGTGGATCAACTTCTAAAAAACATTTTTTGTTAAAATATAAGTGTTAATACACAGATATTTGTAATAGTGTATCACTTGGTTCTGATTCAGGTTGCCTTAAATGACTTATGACCCTGTGAACATATGGCTTAAGTGTGCCAGCAGCATCCTCCAAAATCAGCAGCTTAAAATGCCTTCATACACCCAGGAGAATGTCTTTCTTGCTATTGTTGGAAGTCTAATGAAGCGGCCCCTGACCACTCAGTCAGAAGTTATTTTCAGATGGAGCAAAGGTTTTTTGCTGTTCTGACTGACATTGGTAATGTAAATAAAGACAAAGTTTCTTAGCCTTGCTGGTTAAAATGTGCCTCATGTTTCGTGTTGGTTTTTAGTCAACTCTAATAAGTTGTCTCCCTGACTGAGTCCCCCTGCAGCTCCGTAGTACTGAGCCTTTATTATAGACCCATCCAGATGGCTTCAACACACACATACTCACACAGTGAAGCTGTTATGAGCCCGAGGCTGCAGTCAGATCTCATTGACCTCTGTGTAAACAGAGAGAGAGACTATTAACTTAGAGTGACTACCTCTCTCTCTCTCTAGTACTCTATTTTTGTTTTTTTATATTCTTTGTTTTGTTCCTGACTTGCCTTCATACATACCTTTTTTATTTCTTACAACCTTAAGTCTTGGTGTTTCTTGCATGCTTTTCTTTTACTTGTATCTTTGTTAGTTGTTACGTTTGTACTTTCTTGCTATACTTTCTTGTGTATATCTTGGTCTATCTGGTTCTTCTCCAGTCAATTTGCACCGTTAAAGTTGGACAGCAGGAGAAGCATCATGTCTTCTCCATGGTAGAATGTCCAAATGTCCTTCCTATAATCATCCTCCTAAGTGTTAATTCAAATTCCTTGACTGAAATTTAAACTGCCACATATACGCCAGTTTCCAAGGTAAAGTACACTAACAGAGCAGCAGTCAGATTTGCATAGCTTCTATGTTGTAGACCCACCTGGGATGGAGTCCCTTCCAAATCAAGAGACAGAAAAAAACAGCCGAAAGGTAGAATTTGTGTAACCTTAAATGGTAATTTTGTGGGGTTTTTTGTTCAACCTGGACTCTATTTTTTCATGCAATGGTGTGACTTAACCAATGTGAACAAAAATTGCATTGAGCGAGAACGATATAACCGGCTGGCTGTGAATTCAATTTAACCCTATTTTGGCAAATGCGCATTGTCAATTTCTATCAACTAAAAGTTCAGTTTTTGATGCTGACCGGCTCAGATCATTATTCTAAGTGTCTGACAACATTATGGAAAGGATCCCTACAGAGATAGACCTTTTAGTTAAAGAGTAAGATCCATTTAGTTTAAAATGAAACCGCCCCAAAATCACCATCACCAAACCCACCAGACTCCATGGAAATAATCATTACTTTTATCATTTATTGTGTATAGAACCAGCATATTTCCACATTTAAATGTGTAAATTAAGGGTTTATTTCAACCAAACCAGAGTGTGTAATCCAGGACGTAGCACAAGCATTCTGGGCCCTGTAAAAAGGCATTTTCTACGGTCCCCTCCCAGCATCTACAGCTATTCATTCTAGCATCTTTTTGGGCCCTCTTCATATGACATGTTCTCAATGCTTGAGTTCATGTTCTGGTGATAATTAAATTAGGAAAGTTTCATGTTGTGTCGAGCCTTCTTAGTGTTTTAAAAAATAGCTATTTTGATGCTATCATAACAGGGCCCCTAGTTCTCCCATTCAGAAGGCTATTTGACCTATCAAACTTGACTCACCCAAAGTTGCATAGTGTCACGTTGTGTTTGTTCAGAGCCTTTTAAAAACGTGTATCGCAAAACCAGAAAACAAAGTCCTTTTGCATTTGAAACCCCCCCCCCCGCTTCCTCAAACTTTTAAACGGATCTCCGTCCTCATCTAACCATGAATCTCATGACCCTCCTTGACATGCATGCATATCTGGCTTATAAAGTCTCACACACACGCCCCCTAATGTCATATGTCAGCATTACCCAAACAACTCACCCCACGCAAAGGACATTAAACTGATATCATATCAACAAAGTCTCAGATGTTGAACAGCTCACCCAGAGACTGAAGACAGAGGACATTCAGAAACCGGATCTCACTCAAAACAGCATGGATAGTTTTTTCCAAGTTTGTATGCGCATTGATGAATGGGCAGCTTAACAACCTGTGATATCTTTTTCTTGTTGTGATATAATATATAATAGTTCGCTTCTGTTCTGTCCTTGGTCTAACTTGTGGATATAGGAAGAAAAACATTTTTACTAGTTTTTGCTTGTAGTAAAATGCTTTTGGAAAGAAAATTGTTAATATTGTCAAAAGTGTAAATATAGAAGTTCTTGATGTGTTCTCTAACACATTTTTAACACTTTTTTATTACCTGAAAGTCCATTGAATTTTTAAATCAACAATGCATTAGGTTAAAGATGTTATTTGAACTCATCACTGTCTTCTCTCTGCAGATTGCGGAGCTAGTAGCCACTGAGTTCTTCGAACAGGGGGACAAGGAGAGACAAGAGCTGAACATTGAGCCCAGTGTAAGTGCATTGTGTCCTCTCTATATGACAAAAACCTCTGTAAGAAGTACACAAGCTGTGGTGTGCCTCAGGGATCCGTTATTCATCCACTTTTTAATTTATTTTTTTACAATAAACGTTGATAAACTGTTGTCCCTAAGTCTGATGTTAAATATAGACATTAGCTTAGACTGCTAAGCTACCTGACTACAGGAGACATTAGTTCAGACTGCTAAGCTACCTGACTACAGGAGACATTAGCTCAGACTGCTAAGCTAACTGACTACAGGAGACATTAGCTCAGACTGCTAAGCTACCTGACTACAGGAGATATTAGCTCAGACTGCTAAGCTACCTTATTACAGGAGACATTAGCTCAGACTGCTAAGCTACCTGACTACAGGAGACATTAGCTTAGACTGCTAAGCTACCTTATTACAGGAGACAATAGCTCAGACTGCTAAGCTACCTGACTACAGGAGACATTAGCTCAGACTGCTAAGCTACCGGACTACAGGAGACATTTGCTCAGACTGCTAAGCTACCTGACTACAGAAAACATTAGCTAAGAATGCTAAGCTACGTGACTACAGGAGACATTAGCTCAGACTGCTAAGCTACCTTATTACAGGAGACATTAACTCAGACTGTTAAGCTACCTGACTACAGGAGACATTAGCTCAGACTGCTAAGCTACCTGACTACAGGAGACATTAGCTCAGACTGCTAAGCTACTTGACTACAGGAGACATTAGCTCAGACTGCCAAGCTACCTTATTACAGGAGACATTAGCTCAGACTGCTAAGCTACCTGACTACAGGAGTCATTAGCTCAGACTGCTAAGCTACCTGACTACAGGAGACATTAGCTCAGACTGCTAAGCTACCTGATTACAGGAGACATTAGTTCAGACTGCTAAGCTACCTAACTACAGGAGACATTAGCTCAGACTGCTTAGCTACCTGACTAAAGGAGATATTAGCTCAGACTGCTAAGCTACCTGACTAAAGGAGATATTAGCTCAGACTGCTAAGCTAACTGACTACAGGAGACATCAGCTCAGATTGCTAAGCTACCTGACTACAGGAGATATTAGCTCAGACTGCTAAGCTACCTGACTTTAGGAGACAGTAGCTCAGACTGCTAAGCTACCTGACTACAAGAGACATTAGCTCAGACTGCTAAGCTACCTGACTACAGGAGACGTTAACTCAGATTGCTAAGCTACTTGACTACAGAAAACATTAGCTAAGAATGCTAAGCTACCTGACTACAGGAGACATTAGCTCAGACTGCTACAGAGTTGGACTGACAGCATACCGAGACCACCTCTTCAAGCAGGTCTTGGTATGCTTGTTTGGTCCACTTTGGTGCGCACCAGTTCGATTGCAATGTTCTCTCCTGCCCAAACGAACCGCACTTATTTTTTTTAATGGTATAGTCTAATGGTATTTTCTGGATCCAGAGTGTTAATGTAGCCTGGTCCTACCAGCCTCTGGTACATTCCCTCTGTACAGAGAGTCTGGCTACTCTCCATTGACGTTGTTACATTGAAGTGTTAACTTCCTCTCTGTTGACGATTAAAACTATTAGATCTGCCCAGAGCCACTCTGGTAGCCTGGCTCCACCCTCCTACGTACTGTCTGGTACGACCGGGCTAACAAGAGGGGAGATGACAACAACTATCGGCTAAGCATCACTAACGCTAGCCTTAACTTATTCCTTCACTACTAACGGAGCGAGCTGGAAAATAAAAATTTTCCCAAACCCCGTGGGGAGGAGGGCCACAACATCATGGCCCCCAACAAAACTCAGCAAAGATTTTTCTTGCTCGGGCTTTAACTTCTGGATATTAGGCACACATGGGACGCATCTTTCTCCGCCGCCATTACAGAATGGAACCTCAACGTCATCGGTCTCAGACACTCCGTCTGTTCACTGATTAGACCGATAAAAATTTGACCCAAGAATATACCCAAGAATATACCCAAGAATATACCCAAGAATATACCCAAGAATATACCCAAGAATATACCGCAAACCCAGACGGAGTACTGAAGGAAAATGAAAATTGAGCGGAAGTCCACTGGAGGCCGGAGCCAGGCTAGTGTTAATGCTTCTCTTTCAGTTCAATTCACTCTAGACTTACCTGGACAGGTGGTAGGGTCCAGTAGGTTTTTGTCATCTGTGCTTGAGTAGTACCCTTCACCAACAACACCACCAAACTGTCCGGCTTCATGAAGATTCCTGTGTAAAGGTTTGTGGTGCCCCTCCATTGGATAACATTGGTGGAATTTCAAAAAATGAAAAATCTTTGTCATTTAGCCTTTTGACAAAACAAGCAATGTGAAGATGCATTTCTTTAACAAACAATTAATCAAGAAAATCATCTACTAATTAATTAATGATGAAAATAATTGCCTGTTGCAGCCCGATATCTCTGATCTGATAATGAAGTCATGAATCTAATATCATGTGGGAGTGTCCTGCTTATTATTTAAACACTTGGAAAATCTCCTTGAAATGCCGCCCAAAATAACTTCATGTACTGTCAAAAATACTGAAGAAAATAGGAAATGTCGCCCTTTATATACATTAAACACCCACACAGTTGGTTTGAGTTCATCTGGCTGATTAGACCTCTTCCCAGGACTGTGTGGGTGTGTTTCGACTGATTGATTAACATCTCCCTGATCCTCTTGATAGGTTTGTTGCAACTGTTACGGCAGGACAAATGACACCTTTATCATTCTTTTTGGTAGCTGAAGATTTGTGACCTAATAAATTCCCATGAAAGCTCCAGTCCTCCTTCCCGCTAAGCAGAAGTCTAACCAGCCAGAATAACTGAAATCACCTGGTGGGTGTTCAAAGGCTTTAAACTGTCATCATTGTTGCACTTTTTTTTTGTATCCCTTTACTTCAGGACCTGATGAATCGTGAGAAAAGAGATAAGATTCCCAGCATGCAGGTGTCCTTCATTGATGCCATCTGCATTCAGTTATATGAGGTAATTCAACCCCTATAAGTTGCGGTGACTAGAAAATGAATGAATAGCTGCCAATGGTGGACATTCATATTGTTATTTCCCGCTTGCTGGAAAGATGAATGAATTTTGTAATTCAAAAAAATTCTCATTGTTAGTTAAAATATTTTCTTTGCTCTCACAGACATTGGCTGGCATGTCGGAGTATTGCTCCCCGCTGTTGGAAGGATGTCAGACAAACCGGCAGCAGTGGAAGCGTTTGGCGGAGGAGTGTGAGAAAGGTGCTGGTTAACAGCGTGGTGTGATCCCGACCAACACAAATGTCCAGAGTTCTCCCGGTCCAACCTGGTCTCTCAAAATTTGATGAAAATAGCATGATATCTAAATTAACAAATACAATTTGTGTACGTATGATGGCCCAAAAATAATTTCCCAACTAGGAAAAGATTTTCTGATGAAAAAAAACACTGGATTTGGTTTAACAGTAAAAGGCATCTTCACATGGTTTCAAGTATTATCGGATTTTTTCACACATTAATTCTATTAATTCTATGTCTTTTACAGCTTTGGTCTTATTTTCATAGGTGTTCCTGTCCTTACTAGGGCTTTGACTTTTGCCCAAATATCTAATATTCAAATATATTTTAATATGGATTAATAATATTTTGACCATCAAATGCCATAAGTTGTATATGTTCTGTCCACCAGAGGGCAAAGTATCAGTCAGGCAGGCAATGATGTTTTCAGAAGATAAACATCATTGCCAGTTTTTTTTATTTTTTATTAAAAGTCAGCCCTGGATTCAACACAAACAGTATGCTGTCGACAGGTTTTATCCTCCGTTTTATCCTCCGTTCTTATTGTATCACGTTAATGGGCGGATCGTCGCAAACGAACCGTGTCTGCAAATCTGTCGCTCTATTTTGACGGGCATAGGGGAGGAGATAGTATGGAGTCGATTCTTTATTTTTCTAAATATTCAAATTATATTTGAATAACGAATTTCGGAGTCAAAGCCCTAGTCCTTACTCTCTGTATTGTAATTAGGTTGGACAGACCCGGGAAAGCATCACTAAACAAGACTAAGAGCCACGCTAGCAGGCGCAGGTACAGTGTTGAGGTACTGGATAACGTTTCCCATGTTCTTAGTTTAGCGTGTTAGCATGCCAGCCGCCTACAAGGTACCCCCAGGTTTCCACAAGTTAAATTTAAGTCTTTTTAAAACCTTTTTAACACCCTTTACAATGATATTTAATACCAACTCCATGAACATACTAGCAAAGGTATGTAGGATGTAATGGAATATCAGCAAGGATTTTAGTATAAATAATTGTTTACCAAGTACTTGAACTTAATAAAACATTTTCTCGTAGTACTTGATACATAGAGTTATTTAATCTGATGAAAGGACAGTACACATGTTAGAACTTTATGAACAATGGAAGACTTCCTAAAGAAATGTAAGACTTTTCGAATATTACATTTAAGACATTTTTTTAAGACCCCGCGGGTACCCTGTAACTAGTACTAAACAGAAGTGCAGCTGATTATGATGGTAATGTCATTAGTTTTGCAAATATGTAGTCATTACCAAAAGTATCTCAACAGGAACGTGATCACCAAAGTAGTTTGGGTAAATCCTCGGGGCACCATGAATGTCTGTACAAGTTTTATGGCAATGAGTCAAGTAGTAGTAGTAATATTTCAGTCAAAAGGGTGGAGTGTGGCATTGGGTGGAGTGGCATTGGTTGGAGTGGCATCGCCATCCATTCAGCATGGCTCAAAGGTTCCTGCCTGGCGCAAAAGTGGGGCAGTCAGTTGACCGATTTGCAGACTGTTGTTAGCTTAGCTTAAAGGCTAGCAAAAACGGAAGAATATAACAAAGGTGAACAAATTATTAGCCAAAACGTACACGTCAATCCCAGTTAGACTTATTTCGGCGCTATGAGGGATTATATGTGGTCACTTTTGGTTTTACTTTTAATAAAGTGGTTTGGATAATCTGGCTTGTTCACAACCTTTCTGATCATCTAACAGCTCATTTCTTGCCGGGCCGGACTTTTTTTTTGGCAGTGTCACCTGATCTCATCAATAACTGTAGTGAGTTTGTATCATAAATGATGAAATGATGGCTAAATCTATTTAAAAAAATAAGACCCAAGTTGTCATATCCCTTAAAACCTTAAATTGTAACATTATCTTAGGTTAAAGAGATATTTTGCAAAAAATAAGTCCAGCTCTGTGTCATGGCAGTGTGGGCAGTGTGTTTCCCTCAGTGGCGCCAGTATATGGTAAGGTCTGCTTGGATCTGCTGGCTGAAGTCATCTCGGCAGACCTCGGCTGCTCGCTGCACTCCTCGGTGCACTGGCGCCATGGAGGGAAGCCAAAGAGCTAAACACACGGCCCACACAAAGATGACACAGAGCTGGTTTTAAGTAGCTCTTTAACTGTTTGCTAACTCCCATGACAAACCGGTGAGAATGTTCAATTCTGGCCTTATGACACACTATCCTGGATTCAGAGGTCATGTTCATTTCCACAAACTTTGTGAGACTTCCTATCGTCGCTGACGATATATATATGTTTATCATTCACCAGAGAAAATAACAATCAGCACTAAGCTATATTTATTACAATAGCCATTTTTATTTTTGCACAGAGGCACACTGGCTTTCTTAAAGTCTCACTTACAATATCTCTCACAGGTAGTGAATTTTAGGGCAACACTGAATGGTGGGACACATATCTCCGGGGATCAGCACCAGTATATATTATACTATTATTATACTATAGGTATATTGTACTTACTGTAAACTTTACGTAGTAACACAATAATTTGATAAGATGTTAAATATGTCTTCATCCACAGTACACACACTAGTTTGAGTATTTTGTACCATTTTTCACTCATTGTCTTAACTATTGTATATTTATTTGTGCTTTATATATTTATTAGAGTCTATATTGTAAGGTCATTTTGTCAACAGCACACAATTCTTTATAAAGGAAATGTAAATGTAGTTTTCATACTTTAAAAAAATCATACATCTGCTTTTATGAAGGACCTTTCTTAGAACTACTCTTTCAGATGACATTTGGAAATGTACTGTTTAGTGTTGTTTGAAATTTAGATTTTTTTTTTTCCTTCCAAAATGTAAAAGAGCCAAAGAGTAGGCCAGCATCTTCAAACAGGACTAGGTCAACGTTTTCCACTGCCTTGTTGTGATAAAATAGAACCAATTCACAATAAAAAGAAGAAAAAAAACATTTGGATGTGTCACGTCTCTGCATCTGTTCATACTTTTCCACTGTTTTACATTTTTATATAAATTGAATGACTTGTGGACATATAGTGTTATGATTTAGTACTTTGACGTCTCTCTTGCATTTAATAGAACATAGAAACAATAGAACGTAATTTTTGCTAAAAATCCACCAACCAAATGACGGCACAGGGGTGTCGCATAGCTCTGGTACACTAATTTCTAATTAATGGAATATCAATTATAAAGCTCGTCAAATTGAATTGATTGAAGATATTCTCAGAGGAAAAAGATATTTCAAACAGCCACGACTCTTCCAAGAGCTTGCCATCTGGGTAACTGAGCAATGGGGGTAGAAGGGTCTGGGAAGGAGAGGTGACCAAGAACCTGATGGTCTCTAGCTGAGCTCATGCGATCTTGTGTGGAGATGCAAGAAACTTCCAGAAGGACAACCGTCACTGCAACACTCCACCGCTCCGGGCGGCTAGACGGATGCCTCTCCTCAGGGCCAACTCTGAGGGTCCTTGAGTGGCCCAGTCAGAGCCCAGACTTGAACCCATTCTAACATATCTGAAGAGACCGGAAAATGAAAATGACCCCGACGGCCCCTGTCCAACCTGGGACATCATGAAAGGATCTGTAGAGAGGATTGGCAGAACATCTGGGGGCCTCGTCCTGTTACGCAAGAAAAAGTTGGAGTGAAGCAGAGTGAAATTTGCAGTTGCAACATTCCTCGCAAAAGTCGGGATTTAGAAAGAATTTCCACGCGTGCGTAACACTCCCAAGGTTTGTAGGCGGCGCTTTAGTGACCTCCGACGGTAAAAGGAAGTATCACATGGATAAAGTCCTAGAGGACTAGAACACCTGCACCACTTACCCCGTGTGTCGTGTTCATATTGTTGTTACACAGCCAACGTGCCCGAGTCTGGTGGACCCGCCACGTTATTAGGCTTTTAAATCTATATATGTAAAAATACTTAACAGATGTTAACCATAGCTCAATTACCAATGATATATACATTATTTATGGTTCATATTTGCGATTTCCCCCTTTGAGATCAGATAGCATTTTTTGTGAAAAAACAAGGAAATTCAATTATAAAAAAGGTAAATAGAAACAAGATTTTTGATCATTACTGGTGCATATTTCTTGGAACTTATATCAGAAGGGCTTGAAATGTAACAATTCTGGAGCTTGCTAAGTAATAATAGCAGGCACAGAAAGACAACATTCCCGCACACACACTGTACAGATGCACTTGTGCACAATTGCATAAGGTAACGCACATCCGTGCGCCGCGTGGTGTTATGAATCAGAATGTTGTTTTAGCGTCCCAAAATTCTAACTTTTTGGCGCACAAAATCTTTCACAATAGAATGTAAGTAGAGTTTTATAAATGAGGCCCCTGGTGTGCAAAGCTTGTCTGGTCATACCCAAGAAGACTTAAAGTTGTAAGCGCTGCCAAAGATGTTTAAGTGCTGAGTTACAGGTCTTGTAGGGGCTACAGGACTATGTAGGCAGTCCAAAAGGCCGGGAGGGAATTATACATGGGCATTCACATTATATACGTACATAGGCCTTAGTGGACCCCTAATACTGTATCTGAAGTCTCTTTTATATAGGCCTTAGTGGTCCCCTAATACTGTATCTGAAGTCTCTTTTATATAGACCTTAGTGGTCCCCTAATACTGTATCTGAAGTCTCTTTTATATAGGCCTTAGTGGACCCCTAATACTGTATCTGAAGTCTTTTTAATATAGACCTTAGTAGTTCCCTAATACTGTATCTGAAGTCTCTTTTATATAGACCTTAGTGGTCCCCTAATACTGTATCTGAAGTCTCTTTTATATAGGCCTTAGTGGACCCCTAATACTGTATCTGAAGTCTCTTTTATATAGATCTTAGTGGTCCCCTAATACTGTATCTGAAGTCTTTTTAATATAGACCTTAGTGGACCCCTAATACTGTATCTGAAGTCTCTTTTATTTAGGCCTTAGTGGACCCCTAATACTGTATCTGAAGTCTCTTTTATATAGGCCTTAGTGGTCCCCTAATACTGTATCTGAAGTCTCTTTTATATAGACCTTAGTGGTCCCCTAATACTGTATCTGAAGTCTCTTTTATATAGACCTTAGTGGACCCCTAATACTGTATCTGAAGTCTCTTTTATATAGGCCTTAGTGGTCCCCTAATACTGTATCTGAAGTCTCTTTTATATACGCCTTATTGGTCCCCTAATACTGTATCTGAAGTCTCTTTTATATAGACCTTAGTGGTCCCCTAATATTGTATCTGAAGTCTCTTTTATATACGCCTTATTGGTCCCCTAATACTGTATCTGAAGTCTCTTTTATATAGACCTTAGTGGTCCCCTAATACTGTATCTGAAGTCTCTTTTATATAGACCTTAGTGGTCCCCTAATACTGTATCTGAAGTCTCTTTATATAGGCCTTAGTGGTCCCCTAATACTGTATCTGAAGTCTCTTTTATATAGACCTTAGTGGTCCCCTAATACTGTATCTGAAGTCTCTTTTATATAGACCTTAGTGGTCCTCTAATACTGTATCTGAAGTCTCTTTCCCAAAATTCAGCCTTGGTGCAGAATTCCAGCCACTAGAGCCAGTCCCACAATGAGTTTTCCTTAGTATGTGCCATTTCTGAGTCCGTAGCTTTTGAGGAGGAGAGGGGGGGGGCAAGGTGGAGGCTGGGGGAGTGGCCTTGACCAACTGCCACTTTGATCGTTTGAAAGCCATGTCGTCTCTCTCATGAGGGGGGGAAAATTAATTTCTGGTTTAGTTCCATTCACTTTCTTTTGCACACAAATCAATCTATGACATGCAAGCCTGACACGGTGAAAAGCTGGATGTGTTCTTTTTCCCACACACCTGTGTGCCTGTGGCTGATTACCTTTATGCTTTCCCAAAGACAATGCTCCACGCAGTGCTCAAACATAAAACAGCAGATGGTACGTGGTAAACCAACGTGGTATGTAAACAAAACAAAGTGGTGTAATGGCACCTACAGCTTGTATCATGTGGCTGTGCCGACAGTTTTGTTGTCATTACTTAGAATTCCTTCTGGGGGAGACAGAAACTAAAGCCTAGAAATCTAGACGTAGCCAGGGTCAGTCTAGCAACTCTCCATTGGCTTGCAAACTGAAATGGGTCTTTTAGCAAGACAATGACCCAGAACACACCAGTAAGGAGCAAGTCTTGGTTCCAGATGAACCAGATTGATGTTACGGAGTGGCCAGCCCAGAAATGCAGAGGAATTGTGAGATGTAGTTCAATGGTCCTGGGCTGGAATACCTGTTCACAGGTGACTCCATGCAACACAGTAGTGAAGCCGTTCTCAGAAATAATGGTTATGTAACTAAATATTAGTGCAGGGATTCAAAATAAAGCAAACCCTTGAGACATTTGTCAGTTCATGTTTGATTTTGTAAAGAAAAATGCAATTACTATTTTTTTTTTGAACAGCCTAATATTCTTTTTTCTTCACTTTCCCTAAATGTAGAACACATACTTCATCAATATTGGTCATGTTTTGATTTGGAATTGAATATTATGGAACTAAAAGAAAGGATTTTGAGCATTATTCACTTTTTTAAACATACTGCTATTATTCTAAACACATGGACATAGGAAAAGTAAGAAATTATTTAAGACCTAGAACACAATACTTGCCCCAATTTAAGACTTTATAAGGCCTAAAGATGTTGAAATGTTGTATTATTAGTATAGTCTGTGTTCAGAACCCAGTGCAAACCATTGTTACATGTACATGAGTGCATTACACTAGGCCTGCTCGATTAATCGTTAGAGAATCAAAATCTCAATTCACCCTGTTCATGATTTCAGGGATAACCAATTTTTTTTAATGACTTGGATTCTCATTTAATTTATGAGCCGACTGTATCACAAACGCTACTTTCTTCTGGGAGTTTTAAACAGACTGTATGAAATAGGTTTTAAAGCGCTCCCGAGTGCTGCAATGCTCTTCGAGGCCTCTGTGTTTCCAGGCATGTGGTGAAGCCCAATGTGCTCTAGGTGCCAAAAGACATCTATGTTTAGGCCTACATTACACCAGTGTCTACTGCAGGTGAGACTGTAATCTTTTGATATGGGCCATTATGAGAAGGTGTATTACATATAAAACTGTCACTATACACTGTTAGCCAAGTAAAAGCTTTGTCCCATTGAAGAATAATGCTTATTTTCTGTGTTGTTCTATAACTTGACATACTGTGTACACACACACTACAAACCCACAGAATTGTGTGCAACCAATCTGTGACTATGTCGTATTGCCACCTTCTGGTCAAAAGCAGTTAAACCACAAAAACAAACGGTGAAAGACATTTATTTATGACATTTTATAAAAGTTTAACATATAAACCACTAGCTTCTAAAACAGATGTTGACAACTTGAGAGAAAGGGGGAAATTACTAAAGAAAACTAAACTAATCTAATAGAGAAATCACTGCTTATGAGAAATATTTACATCAGTGTAGACAGAGCAGGTTGCTGCCACATCCTTGTCAAAAAGACAAGTGAGACAAAGATCAGAATACTGGACAGAGATGCAGACAGTGAGGTAGGACAGGGCACTGTAAAACCTACTCTATAAAAAGGGACAGCGCTGGGTTGTATATACAGCTCATAGGGTGAAGGGGGGGGCATGATGTACATCTAAACTGAGTCGGTCTTCTTGTACGCCACCATGCTGTTCACCTTGTGGATGGAGGTGGTGAAGGAGCGTAAACGCACCTCCTCCGATTGGTCGATGATCTGCGGCCCAGACTCCTCCCACTTATCAGGAACTACCAGGTCTTTGTCTGTGTAGACAAGGAGGTCAAATGCACCTGGAGAGGGGGAGGGAGCAAAGGATGAGCCAACAGCCCATTATCCAGAACAGTTTGTTGGTAGAAAAGGGTCTTGTTACTCACATGGCGTCTCGAGTAGCGGCAGGAAAGTAACAGTGGCTGTTATCTGTCTGATAACTGAGCGGATCTCGTCCTGAATGGTCTTAATGGACTTCTCTCTGGGAGCACTGGGTCACAAGAGAACCCAGTTAACATGCATGATCTAAAGCACTGTGTCAACACACTGAGGTGAGGCAGCGTCCAATATTATTATAAGACTATTATATTATTATATTACAAGACAGATATAATCAGGCCATCACTAAATGTCCTATTTCAACACATTTAAATCATTAAAGAAAACATTAAACCTGAAAAGCTGCCATTGAAATAAAGTGCTTGATTTGTAATTTAATTTATGCCATGGTGCATAGTGGTGGTGGTGGTGGTGGTTGGGGGGTTGGGTTGTCTCACTAGTGTAGAAGAACATGCTTTCTTCAAAGATTATCTGTCTAATGTGCGTCTGCCTCAATGGATGTACACTGCTGTGATGAAGTACGGCTTCTGGTGGCCCCGCTATGGGAGCTTGGCGGCACCCAGGACGGTTTTGATTGGTTTAAAGAAATAAGCAAGCCAGAGCATTCCTCCCTCCCCCATCCCATCCCATCCCATAATAGATAGGTAGTGAAGGCAGGTCATACTGCAGGGTAAGATATTTTAATAAAAGTTACCTACTGAAGCTTTAAATAGTACATATCAAAAGACAAACTAATCTGAAAATCCTAATTGAAAGATTGCTGCTAAATTGACTACAGGAACTGAGACCTTTCAGGAGCTGACCTGCTCTCCTTGGCTGATTTGTCACACTCGATGTCAAACTGCCATCTCTCCAGCACCTCGTTGGTCTCCAGACACGTGATCACCAACACCAGCTTCTGCACAGTGCACTCAAACAGCCACTCTGCAACACAGAACACACACATTTACTGACTTATTAGTGTGAGGGTACACCCTGGCACTGAAGAGTCTAAATGGGATATTTAGACTCTCTTTTGTATTAGCCATTTAGATACAATATTAATAATATACAGTATTAGTCAGCTTCCTGTTCTTTTGTTCCTTGTATACTTTTCTATATAAGGCCATGTTGGGTAAACTGCCGGCATATTTATGTAATCTCCTTAAGCAGAATTCCAGCTGTTTTCATCTCCGGTCCACCAGGTGGAGATCTTACCAGGTTCCAAGGGTTTTTACTGAGCTGGGGAAAAAAGCCTTTTCTTACTTCGGTCCTTGGTCTTGGAATAACTTGCAAAACTTGCTCCATCTTAATGATCTAGTCCCACTAAATGAATTTAAGGCCATGTTAAAATGCCATGTAATTCAAAAATGTAACTGCCACTTGTGACGTGTTCCTTTCCTCTGTGTGATTCTTGTCTATGTTGTATTTCTGTTTAAATTGTAACTGGTGTGCCGTCTTGGCCAGGTCTCCCTCGGAAAAGAGATTTCAATCTCAAGGGACTTCCTGGTTAAATAAAGGTTAAATAAAATAAAAAATAGATTATGCTAATTAGTAATGTAACAAGAACTGAGCGACAGTAAATGCTAGGGGTGGGAATCTCTGGGCACTTACGATTCAGAAGCCAACGATTAGATTCTAAACTGATTATCAATTTGTCTATTTTTTATGTACATTTCCATGTGTGATTTTCAAAAATATACATATTAATCTGAGTTTGTTAGAATTAAGGCATATGCAGTCACACACAAGTTTTAATTAAATATTTTGTCTGAGATATTTATTGTGTAGCCATTCCATGCGTAAGCCTTAAACATACTTATGAAAGTCACCTTCTCTCACAGTGATCTAGATTAGATATAGGCAGAAGCATGCTGCGTGCTGATTGGCTCACTGACGCTGATGAGATTTACTTCTTTGGTTTTGAATAATGACAAGGCATTTTTAGATGCTCAATACTAGGTGCCTAAAAAGTATTGAAAATCGGTCCCCACCCCTAGTTATTTGTGGTAAAAACAATAATAAGCCACCAAGCATTAGCGTGAGCCACTTGTCGTAGCACACCTTAAGCTGGATCAATATAGTAATACATTGGGTCTTTACTGGATTTCTGTGTTGCCAAATGTTATGTATTTAATTGAAAAACAATGCTGTGTGGCAGACATTGTTTTATATTAGTTACGGAGTTCAATTCTGTGACACTGTGGTTTATAATTACTCCGACGTGAAGTATCATCTAGTGTTTCCTGTGTATCGCCAGAAGTTAGAGCAACTAGAGGGCTTAAGGCCAAAGGTTATGCGACGTCACTGTCACATAGGTGACCAAAGGGGACACTTACACAGCTCAACATAGCATATAACATATAGTTTTTAAATATAGTAATCAGTGTTTACCCTAGCTTTTGTGGAAGACTTAGGTGCGTGTATTTGGCGGGGAGGTTAGGCGTCCTTCCTCAAGAAAAGAAAAGTCTTTCAATAAATCAAAAGCAATTTCCCGGTACATTATGTGTCTCTTTGTGGTTGTGTTGCGTCTCTTTTTTGGTAATTTTAGTTTTCTTTGGGGTTGTTTTGTCTCTTTGTGGTAGTTTTGCATCTCTCTCTCTTTTTTTTTTTTTAAACATAATTTTGGACCGGTATTATCACCATTCATGTCTAAAGCATTGGGAAAGCTAGAGCAGATAATAAATAACACTCAAAAGGCTGGAAAAACTGAATTTCCTAAAGAAGTCCGTCTACAATCATTAGGTCAGAGAAAAGTCTTTCAGTTACATTCATTTGGCTTAGGTGCTGCATGGAAACCTTATGGCTGGGAAAACCCTGATATGTCATATTTCCGCATTACAATCGTCTCTTTAAAAGTGAATGGACAACATGAGGCTTTTCTTACAGAGTTCACTCCGCTCCCATTGTTATACATAGTGAAAGTCATCAAGGGAAAAAGGCTGCAGACACATGAAATGTGAATCATCCAAGGTATACAGAAGCACTCTGCCGAAGCTACCTTTGAGTTGAGACACCACATTGGTGAGGTAGTTCTTCAGTTTGGGATCAGTGGTCAGTTGAAGGCTCATGTCATAGTTGGTGACCCTGCTGAAGGTCTCTGGAGGATATATGCCCCGCTGGTACAGGATGCTGTTGATGCCAAATGCTATGGTGGAAAGAGGGAAGCAAATTTGCTCAGATAGATGAAAACTGGGTAGTCATAATAAGGGAGACAGCCAATCTGCTGAATTAAACAGGATTCAAAGTAGAAATCTGCTAACTTTGCAACACAGGGAAGTATCAAACGACAACTGAGAAGTATAAAAAGGCATTGGGTTGATTAAAAATACAGTAAAATAGGCTGATGCCTAAATATGCTACGTGAAAATCTATTAAATGTATTGGAATGAATGGACATATAGCCTACTGTAATTCACAAATAGTTAAAACTAGTCACTAGAACTACTCAGTTCTGCTGCTTTTAGTATTCTGCTCAACAAATTGAACATTAAATTGGATATCAAAGGAAGCATTAAAAAAAAAGTTACTTTTAAAGTGCAGTTTTGCACTGATATTTTCTTTCAACAAATAAAAAAAATCTCTGGGTGTCCTACGTGACGTGTTTATTCGCCCACATTAATTTAATTACAGGTCTAGACGAGTATGAATAGATAACGCATACTGATAAATGTATGTCAAGTTAGACACGGTGTCATGTTTCCGTTGGCATACTGTCTCCACTTGGAAAGTGTTAGTTAATTTAGCGTTGTGATTCAGAAAATGGTGCAATGTTACCGCTGCAGTGGGTCTGCTTTTCAACGTGGCATTAGAAACACAGTGAGCCAACATAAACCGACTGACATTAACGTTACGTAGCTAGAAATGCTGCCATGCTTACTAGCAACAACTCGAAACGTCAACGTTAAACGGTGACCAATGTCCCTCTCAAAAAGTTAACGTGAATTTGGCATCACGTTATAACGCGCGTAATGTGAGCATAACACACTTTTAACAGTAAACGGAAGAATGTCCCCTGTATCGCTAACTAGCGATACAGCTAGCTATACGTATTGGAAACTATAGCTAGCCCTATCGCTAGCTAGCTAGTTTCCAATATACGTTAACTTACTTCTATTCTTAAATTATTTCTCCAGGCTAATTATTTTTTGCTTTATGTCTGTAAGTATGCATTTCTTTCTGAGTCATGGATGTATGTCTAATAATAATAATAATAATAATAATATGGTCTGAGCTGAGTGCTGTTGCAAAAAAATAAAAAAATAATTCCCTCATCTGTTAAGCTGACGGTAACGTTACGTTTGTTACGCTCGACATTTTCACCGTAACGTAAGCTACGCAAAGTGCGGAGTGGGCGGAACACTTCAATGCGAACACGTTCTGGCATTCAAAATTTAAAAAATGAGTAAAACTAATTGAGTGTAGTTGGATCTCCAAACTCCATTTTTAGATATTTTAATGGAGCTCCGATTACCGTGCTGAGTGGACTAAACCACACACAGCCAGTAACGTTAGCATATTAGCACTGCGTGTCGAAAGCTCTGAAAACGAGCTGAAAACAACCATAAATATAACTACTTACAGAAGAACTCGGCTACTAGCTCGGCGCTTCCCTTGAGAGTAATTCCTTTCAACGTGCTAGTCATTTTCTTACACTTTTGGATATATTCGTGACAATGAACCTTTGTTTTTTTCGTTCTAGGCTTCAACTACCCGCCGTCCAGTTTGAAATTTGTTAACCCCACACTTTGCGCATGCGTGAGCAATTTCGGCGCACGGTTGATGACGTGTCAAATTAAGCTTACATTTTCTGTGCACTAGATGGCAGTGCATAACAACTCAACGTAACGCCCGGTGTCACCCACAAATTCCTTTTTCAATATTTTACTTTACTATCATTTCGTTGGATGTAACAGACTGTAAAATATCACTTACTTTCCCCTAATTTGGTAAACAACGTTACGTTTTACATGTTTATGTGCAGGCCTAGGGAACATTTAATTTTAATGGTCTTAGTTTGTACTATAAAGGTTTACAGTATTGCCTCAGAAAAAACAGGATGTGTAATAAATATATATAGACAGTACAGTATAGTATAGCCATTCAGCCAAATACATGTGAGTAGGAATTACGTGCTGTTTTTTTTCTCTCTCTTGGCAGTTCATTTCCCAGAAATGTATCTAGGGTTTGCTGAAATGTCAAATTTGACACATTTCTTTTCCACCACTGTGTCTATCACAGAAAGCCTACATTTTCTTTCATTTC
>JABXJD010001372.1:0-91392 GCA_013375575.1 Percina caprodes | reverse complement strand
GGGCTGTTAAAGCCATAATTTACTCTTTTCAGGCAACTGTAGAACGGAATCCTCCTGTTAAACCAGCTTCATTTCAAGTCTGAGAGAAACATCACATATCCATGGTGTCACACAGTCAATATCGGACCATTCTGATGTAGGATTTTAAAATTAAAGGCTAAAATGTCCAAGTAAATCTACAGTATATTTGACATCTTTTTCAGGCTGTTAAAGCCATATTTTACTCTTTTTCAGGCAACTGTAGAACGGAATCCTCCTGTTAAACCAGCTTCATTCCAAGTCTGAGAGAAACATCACATATCCATGGTGTCACACAGTCAATATTGGACCATTCTGATGTAGGATTTTAAAATTAAAGGCTAAAATGTCCAAGTAAATCTACAGTATATTTGACATCTTTTTCAGGCTGTTAAAGCCATAATTTACTCTTTTTCAGGCAACTGTAGAACGGAATCCTCCTGTTAAACCAGCTTCATTCCAAGTCTGAGAGAAACATCACATATCCATGGTGTCACACAGTCAATATTGGACCATTCTGATGTAGGATTTTAAAATTAAAGGCTAAAATGTCCAAGTAAATCTACAGTATATTTGACATCTTTTTCAGGCTGTTAAAGCCATATTTTACTCTTTTTCAGGCAACTGTAGAACGGAATCCTCCTGTTAAACCAGCTTCATTCCAAGTCTGAGAGAAACATCACATATCCATGGTGTCACACAGTCAATATTGGACCATTCTGATGTAGGATTTTAAAATTAAAGGCTAAAATGTCCAAGTAAATCTACAGTATATTTGACATCTTTTCAGGCTGTTAAAGCCATATTTTACTCTTTTTCAGGCAACTGTAGAACGGAATCCTCCTGTTAAACCAGCTTCATTCCAAGTCTGAGAGAAACATCACATATCCATGGTGTCACACAGTCAATATTGGACCATTCTGATGTAGGATTTTAAAATTAAAGGCTAAAATGTCCAAGTAAATCTACAGTATATTTGACATCTTTTTCAGGCTGTTAAAGCCATATTTTACTCTTTTTCAGGCAACTGTAGAACGGAATCCTCCTGTTAAACCAGCTTCATTCCAAGTCTGAGAGAAACATCACATATCCATGGTGTCACACAGTCAATATTGGACCATTCTGATGTAGGATTTTAAAATTAAAGGCTAAAATGTCCAAGTAAATCTACAGTATATTTGACATCTTTTTCAGGCTGTTAAAGCCATATTTTAGACTTTTTCAGGCAACTGTAGAAGGAATCCTCCTGTTAAACCAGCTTCATTCCAAGTCTGAATACTAATGTTGAAATAATTTTGAAAATTATGGATCTGAATTTATTTTTTTCAATTGACCTCTGAAATGTTTTAGTTAAACAATATATCTGAATTTATTTGTTCTGAATTTACTCTTTTTCAGGCAAATTTGAAAATTCTGGCTTCATTTTAAAACATGAATATACATTTTTTAATGGTCAAAATTCAGATACAAAAATACAATTTTAGAATTTCAGCTAAAATGTTCAAGTTGATCAAATTTGACTAAAATTCAGATTGAAAAAATCAATATCAGTCAAATTCAATTGCTGAAATTCAGATCAAAAATTGCTAAATATTCACACAGTAACATCTACCCAGGCTAAAGAAGCAGTTGAGCTGCAATCGAACCGAAATCTGGCCTATCAGAACACTTTTTCTGTCATGTAAACCCAAATCTCGGTCGCACGGATATTGAACGGAAACCGCTGTTAACATTCATTCCAGAAGACGAAACATCACATATCCATGGTGTCACACAGTCCAATTGGACCAGGCTGAGAAGGATTTTAAAATTAAAGCTAAAATGTCCAAGTACATATCTACAGTTTGTGTGACTTTTGTCTCTTAAAGCTATTTAACTCTTCAGGCAACATGTAGAACGGAAGCTCCTGTTAAACCAGCTTCATTCCAAGTCTGAGAGAAACATCAATATCCATGGTGTCACACAGTATATACCATTCTGATGTAGGATTTTAAAATTAAAGGCTAAAATGTCCAAGTAAATCTACAGTATATTTGACATCTTTTTCAGGCTGTTAAAGCCATATTTTACTCTTTTTCAGGCAACTGTAGAACGGAATCCTCCTGTTAAACCAGCTTCATTCCAAGTCTGAAAGTAACATCACATGGTGTCACACAGTCAATAGTGGACCATTCCAATATAGGATTTTAAAATTAAAGGCTAAAATGTCCAAGTAAATCTACAGTATATTTGACATCTTTTTCAGGCTGTTAAAGCCATATTTTACTCTTTTTCAGGCAACTGTAGAACGGAATCCTCCTGTTAAACCAGCTTCATTCCAAGTCTGAGAGAAACATCACATATCCATGGTGTCACACAGTCAATATTGGACCATTCTGATGTAGGATTTTAAAATTAAAGGCTAAAATGTCTAAGTAAATCTGAGTGTTGGACATGAAAGCAAACTTACCGAGCACTGTTTCGGCTGTCTGTTAAACCGGTTTACCAGCTTCAATTCCACACACATATCCATGGTGTCACACAGTCAATATTGGACCATTCTGATGTAGGATTTTAAAATTAAAGGCTAAAATGTCCAAGCAATCTACAATTTGCTTAGGCTGTTAAAGCCATATGTTACTTTGTGAATATTTAACGGAATTTTTGAACTGAATTTCAGCAATTGAATTTGACATCATATTGAATTTTTCACACTGAATTTCACCAATCAATTTGATCAACTTGAATCTATTTTATCTTAAATCTACAAGTTGTATCTTTTTATCTGAATTTTTACCATTGAAAATATATCGGAATTCATCCTGTTAAAATAACCAAGAATTTTCAAATTTAAATTTCAAATGGTGTCACACAGTCAATATAAATTCTGATCCAGGATTTTAAAATTAAATATTTAACATTAAGTAAATCACAGTAAAATTGACATCTTATGGCTGTTATTCCATTTTTACTCTTTTTCAGGCAACTGTAGAACGGAATCCTCCTGTTAAACCAGCTTCATTCCAAGTCTGAGAGAAACATCACATATCCATGGTGTCACACAGTCAATATTGGACCATTCTGATGTAGGATTTTAAAATTAAAGGCTAAAATGTCCAAGTAAATCTACAGTATATTTGACATCTTTTTCAGGCTGTTAAAGCCATATTTTACTCTTTTTCAGGCAACTG
Organism: Percina caprodes; assembly: GCA_013375575.1. Lineage (NCBI taxonomy): Eukaryota > Metazoa > Chordata > Actinopteri > Perciformes > Percidae > Percina > Percina caprodes. The sequence goes on along the minus strand of JABXJD010001372.1, from coordinate 88,204 downwards.
TAGAACGGAATCCTCCTGTTAAACCAGCTTCATTCCAAGTCTGAGAGAAACATCACATATCCATGGTGTCACACAGTCAATATGGACCATTCTGATGTAGGATTTTAAAATTAAAGGCTAAAATGTCCAAGTAAATCTACAGTATATTTGACATCTTTTTCAGGCTGTTAAAGCCATATTTTACTCTTTTTCAGGCAACTGTAGAACGGAATCCTCCTGTTAAACCAGCTTCATTCCAAGTCTGAGAGAAACATCACATATCCATGGTGTCACACAGTCAATATTGGACCATTCTGATGTAGGATTTTAAAATTAAAGGCTAAAATGTCCAAGTAAATCTACAGTATATTTGACATCTTTTTCAGGCTGTTAAAGCCATATTTTACTCTTTTTCAGGCAACTGTAGAACGGAATCCTCCTGTTAAACCAGCTTCATTCCAAGTCTGAGAGAAACATCACATATCCATGGTGTCACACAGTAATATTGGACCATTCTGATGTAGGATTTTAAAATTAAAGGCTAAAATGTCCAAGTAAATCTACAGTATATTTGACATCTTTTTCAGGCTGTTAAAGCCATATTTTACTCTTTTTCAGGCAACTGTAGAACGGAATCCTCCTGTTAAACCAGCTTCATTCCAAGTCTGAGAGAAACATCACATATCCATGGTGTCACACAGTCAATATTGGACCATTCTGATGTAGGATTTTAAAATTAAAGGCTAAAATGTCCAAGTAAATCTACAGTATATTTGACATCTTTTTCAGGCTGTTAAAGCCATATTTTACTCTTTTTCAGGCAACTGTAGAACGGAATCCTCCTGTTAAACCAGCTTCATTCCAAGTCTGAGAGAAACATCACATATCCATGGTGTCACACAGTCAATATTGGACCATTCTGATGTAGGATTTTAAAATTAAAGGCTAAAATGTCCAAGTAAATCTACAGTATATTTGACATCTTTTTCAGGCTGTTAAAGCCATAATTTACTCTTTTTCAGGCAACTGTAGAACGGAATCCTCCTGTTAAACCAGCTTCATTCCAAGTCTGAGAGAAACATCACATATCCATGGTGTCACACAGTCAATATTGGACCATTCTGATGTAGGATTTTAAAATTAAAGGCTAAAATGTCCAAGTAAATCTACAGTATATTTGACATCTTTTTCAGGCTGTTAAAGCCATATTTTACTCTTTTTCAGGCAACTGTAGAACGGAATCCTCCTGTTAAACCAGCTTCATTCCAAGTCTGAGAGAAACATCACATATCCATGGTGTCACACAGTCAATATTGGACCATTCTGATGTAGGATTTTAAAATTAAAGGCTAAAATGTCCAAGTAAATCTACAGTATATTTGACATCTTTTTCAGGCTGTTAAAGCCATATTTTACTCTTTTTCAGGCAACTGTAGAACGGAATCCTCCTGTTAAACCAGCTTCATTCCAAGTCTGAGAGAAACATCACATATCCATGGTGTCACACAGTCAATATTGGACCATTCTGATGTAGGATTTTAAAATTAAAGGCTAAAATGTCCAAGTAAATCTACAGTATATTTGACATCTTTTTCAGGCTGTTAAAGCCATATTTTACTCTTTTTCAGGCAACTGTAGAACGGAATCCTCCTGTTAAACCAGCTTCATTCCAAGTCTGAGAGAAACATCACATATCCATGGTGTCACACAGTCAATATTGGACCATTCTGATGTAGGATTTTAAAATTAAAGGCTAAAATGTCCAAGTAAATCTACAGTATATTTGACATCTTTTTCAGGCTGTTAAAGCCATATTTTACTCTTTTTCAGGCAACTGTAGAACGGAATCCTCCTGTTAAACCAGCTTCATTCCAAGTCTGAGAGAAACATCACATATCCATGGTGTCACACAGTCAATATCGGACCATTCTGATGTAGGATTTTAAAATTAAAGGCTAAAATGTCCAAGTAAATCTACAGTATATTTGACATCTTTTTCAGGCTGTTAAAGCCATATTTTACTCTTTTTCAGGCAACTGTAGAACGGAATCCTCCTGTTAAACCAGCTTCATTCCAAGTCTGAGAGAAACATCACATATCCATGGTGTCACACAGTCAATATTGGACCATTCTGATGTAGGATTTTAAAATTAAAGGCTAAAATGTCCAAGTAAATCTACAGTATATTTGACATCTTTTTCAGGCTGTTAAAGCCATATTTTACTCTTTTTCAGGCAACTGTAGAACGGAATCCTCCTGTTAAACCAGCTTCATTCCAAGTCTGAGAGAAACATCACATATCCATGGTGTCACACAGTCAATATTGGACCATTCTGATGTAGGATTTTAAAATTAAAGGCTAAAATGTCCAAGTAAATCTACAGTATATTTGACATCTTTTTCAGGCTGTTAAAGCCATATTTTACTCTTTTTCAGGCAACTGTAGAACGGAATCCTCCTGTTAAACCAGCTTCATTCCAAGTCTGAGAGAAACATCACATATCCATGGTGTCACACAGTAATATCGGACCATTCTGATGTAGGATTTTAAAATTAAAGGCTAAAATGTCCAAGTAAATCTACAGTATATTTGACATCTTTTTCAGGCTGTTAAAGCCATATTTTACTCTTTTTCAGGCAACTGTAGAACGGAATCCTCCTGTTAAACCAGCTTCATTCCAAGTCTGAGAGAAACATCACATATCCATGGTGTCACACAGTCAATATTGGACCATTCTGATGTAGGATTTTAAAATTAAAGGCTAAAATGTCCAAGTAAATCTACAGTATATTTGACATCTTTTTCAGGCTGTTAAAGCCATATTTTACTCTTTTTCAGGCAACTGTAGAACGGAATCCTCCTGTTAAACCAGCTTCATTCCAAGTCTGAGAGAAACATCACATATCCATGGTGTCACACAGTCAATATTGGACCATTCTGATGTAGGATTTTAAAATTAAAGGCTAAAATGTCCAAGTAAATCTACAGTATATTTGACATCTTTTTCAGGCTGTTAAAGCCATATTTTACTCTTTTTCAGGCAACTGTAGAACGGAATCCTCCTGTTAAACCAGCTTCATTCCAAGTCTGAGAGAAACATCACATATCCATGGTGTCACACAGTCAATATTGGACCATTCTGATGTAGGATTTTAAAATTAAAGGCTAAAATGTCCAAGTAAATCTACAGTATATTTGACATCTTTTTCAGGCTGTTAAAGCCATATTTTACTCTTTTTCAGGCAACTGTAGAACGGAATCCTCCTGTTAAACCAGCTTCATTCCAAGTCTGAGAGAAACATCACATATCCATGGTGTCACACAGTCAATATTGGACCATTCTGATGTAGGATTTTAAAATTAAAGGCTAAAATGTCCAAGTAAATCTACAGTATATTTGACATCTTTTTCAGGCTGTTAAAGCCATATTTTACTCTTTTTCAGGCAACTGTAGAACGGAATCCTCCTGTTAAACCAGCTTCATTCCAAGTCTGAGAGAAACATCACATATCCATGGTGTCACACAGGTAATATCGGACCATTCTGATGTAGGATTTTAAAATTAAAGGCTAAAATGTCCAAGTAAATCTACAGTATATTTGACATCTTTTTCAGGCTGTTAAAGCCATATTTTACTCTTTTTCAGGCAACTGTAGAACGGAATCCTCCTGTTAAACCAGCTTCATTCCAAGTCTGAGAGAAACATCACATATCCATGGTGTCACACAGTCAATATTGGACCATTCTGATGTAGGATTTTAAAATTAAAGGCTAAAATGTCCAAGTAAATCTACAGTATATTTGACATCTTTTTCAGGCTGTTAAAGCCATATTTTACTCTTTTTCAGGCAACTGTAGAACGGAATCCTCCTGTTAAACCAGCTTCATTCCAAGTCTGAGAGAAACATCACATATCCATGGTGTCACACAGGTAATATCGGACCATTCTGATGTAGGATTTTAAAATTAAAGGCTAAAATGTCCAAGTAAATCTACAGTATATTTGACATCTTTTTCAGGCTGTTAAAGCCATATTTTACTCTTTTTCAGGCAACTGTAGAACGGAATCCTCCTGTTAAACCAGCTTCATTCCAAGTCTGAGAGAAACATCACATATCCATGGTGTCACACAGTCAATATTGGACCATTCTGATGTAGGATTTTAAAATTAAAGGCTAAAATGTCCAAGTAAATCTACAGTATATTTGACATCTTTTTCAGGCTGTTAAAGCCATAATTTACTCTTTTTCAGGCAACTGTAGAACGGAATCCTCCTGTTAAACCAGCTTCATTCCAAGTCTGAGAGAAACATCACATATCCATGGTGTCACACAGTCAATATCGGACCATTCTGATGTAGGATTTTAAAATTAAAGGCTAAAATGTCCAAGTAAATCTACAGTATATTTGACATCTTTTTCAGGCTGTTAAAGCCATAATTTACTCTTTTTCAGGCAACTGTAGAACGGAATCCTCCTGTTAAACCAGCTTCATTTCAAGTCTGAGAGAAACATCACATATCCATGGTGTCACACAGTCAATATTGGACCATTCTGATGTAGGATTTTAAAATTAAAGGCTAAAATGTCCAAGTAAATCTACAGTATATTTGACATCTTTTTCAGGCTGTTAAAGCCATATTTTACTCTTTTTCAGGCAACTGTAGAACGGAATCCTCCTGTTAAACCAGCTTCATTTCAAGTCTGAGAGAAACATCACATATCCATGGTGTCACACAGTCAATATTGGACCATTCTGATGTAGGATTTTAAAATTAAAGGCTAAAATGTCCAAGTAAATCTACAGTATATTTGACATCTTTTTCAGGCTGTTAAAGCCATATTTTACTCTTTTTCAGGCAACTGTAGAACGGAATCCTCCTGTTAAACCAGCTTCATTCCAAGTCTGAGAGAAACATCACATATCCATGGTGTCACACAGTCAATATTGGACCATTCTGATGTAGGATTTTAAAATTAAAGGCTAAAATGTCCAAGTAAATCTACAGTATATTTGACATCTTTTTCAGGCTGTTAAAGCCATATTTTACTCTTTTTCAGGCAACTGTAGAACGGAATCCTCCTGTTAAACCAGCTTCATTCCAAGTCTGAGAGAAACATCACATATCCATGGTGTCACACAGTCAATATTGGACCATTCTGATGTAGGATTTTAAAATTAAAGGCTAAAATGTCCAAGTAAATCTACAGTATATTTGACATCTTTTTCAGGCTGTTAAAGCCATATTTTACTCTTTTTCAGGCAACTGTAGAACGGAATCCTCCTGTTAAACCAGCTTCATTCCAAGTCTGAGAGAAACATCACATATCCATGGTGTCACACAGTCAATATTGGACCATTCTGATGTAGGATTTTAAAATTAAAGGCTAAAATGTCCAAGTAAATCTACAGTATATTTGACATCTTTTTCAGGCTGTTAAAGCCATATTTTACTCTTTTTCAGGCAACTGTAGAACGGAATCCTCCTGTTAAACCAGCTTCATTCCAAGTCTGAGAGAAACATCACATATCCATGGTGTCACACAGTCAATATTGGACCATTCTGATGTAGGATTTTAAAATTAAAGGCTAAAATGTCCAAGTAAATCTACAGTATATTTGACATCTTTTTCAGGCTGTTAAAGCCATAATTTACTCTTTTTCAGGCAACTGTAGAACGGAATCCTCCTGTTAAACCAGCTTCATTCCAAGTCTGAGAGAAACATCACATATCCATGGTGTCACACAGTCAATATTCGACCATTCTGATGTAGGATTTTAAAATTAAAGGCTAAAATGTCCAAGTAAATCTACAGTATATTTGACATCTTTTTCAGGCTGTTAAAGCCATATTTTACTCTTTTTCAGGCAACTGTAGAACGGAATCCTCCTGTTAAACCAGCTTCATTCCAAGTCTGAGAGAAACATCACATATCCATGGTGTCACACAGTCAATATTGGACCATTCTGATGTAGGATTTTAAAATTAAAGGCTAAAATGTCCAAGTAAATCTACAGTATATTTGACATCTTTTTCAGGCTGTTAAAGCCATATTTTACTCTTTTTCAGGCAACTGTAGAACGGAATCCTCCTGTTAAACCAGCTTCATTCCAAGTCTGAGAGAAACATCACATATCCATGGTGTCACACAGTCAATATTGGACCATTCTGATGTAGGATTTTAAAATTAAAGGCTAAAATGTCCAAGTAAATCTACAGTATATTTGACATCTTTTTCAGGCTGTTAAAGCCATATTTTACTCTTTTTCAGGCAACTGTAGAACGGAATCCTCCTGTTAAACCAGCTTCATTCCAAGTCTGAGAGAAACATCACATATCCATGGTGTCACACAGTCAATATCGACCATTCTGATGTAGGATTTTAAAATTAAAGGCTAAAATGTCCAAGTAAATCTACAGTATATTTGACATCTTTTTCAGGCTGTTAAAGCCATATTTTACTCTTTTTCAGGCAACTGTAGAACGGAATCCTCCTGTTAAACCAGCTTCATTCCAAGTCTGAGAGAAACATCACATATCCATGGTGTCACACAGTTAATATTGGACCATTCTGATGTAGGATTTTAAAATTAAAGGCTAAAATGTCCAAGTAAATCTACAGTATATTTGACATCTTTTTCAGGCTGTTAAAGCCATGTTTTAGACTTTTTCAGGCAACTGTAGAACGGAATCCTCCTGTTAAACCAGCTTCATTCCAAGTCTGAGAGAAACATCACATATCCATGGTGTCACACAGTCAATATTGGACCATTCTGATGTAGGATTTTAAAATTAAAGGCTAAAATGTCCAAGTAAATCTACAGTATATTTGACATCTTTTTCAGGCTGTTAAAGCCATAATTTACTCTTTTTCAGGCAACTGTAGAACGGAATCCTCCTGTTAAACCAGCTTCATTCCAAGTCTGAGAGAAACATCACATATCCATGGTGTCACACAGTCAATATTGGACCATTCTGATGTAGGATTTTAAAATTAAAGGCTAAAATGTCCAAGTAAATCTACAGTATATTTGACATCTTTTTCAGGCTGTTAAAGCCATAATTTACTCTTTTTCAGGCAACTGTAGAACGGAATCCTCCTGTTAAACCAGCTTCATTTCAAGTCTGAGAGAAACATCACATATCCATGGTGTCACACAGTCAATATTGGACCATTCTGATGTAGGATTTTAAAATTAAAGGCTAAAATGTCCAAGTAAATCTACAGTATATTTGACATCTTTTTCAGGCTGTTAAAGCCATATTTTAGTCTTTTTCAGGCAACTGTAGAACGGAATCCTCCTGTTAAGCCAGCTTGATTCCAAGTCTGGGTGAGACATCACATATCCATGGTGACACACAGGTAATATCGGACCATTCTGATGTAGGATTTTAAAATTAAAGGCTAAAATGTCCAAGTAAATCTACAGTATATTTGACATCTTTTTCAGGCTGTTAAAGCCATATTTTACTCTTTTTCAGGCAACTGTAGAACGGAATCCTCCTGTTAAACCAGCTTCATTCCAAGTCTGAGAGAAACATCACATATCCATGGTGTCACACAGTCAACATTGGACCATTCTGATGTAGGATTTTAAAATTAAAGGCTAAAATGTCCAAGTAAATCTACAATATATTTGACATCTTTTTCAGGCTGTTAAAGCCATAATTTACTCTTTTTCAGGCAACTGTAGAACGGAATCCTCCTGTTAAACCAGTTTCATTTCAAGTCTGAGAGAAACATCACATAACCATGGTGTCACACAGTCAATATTGGACCATTCTGATGTAGGATTTTAAAATTAAAGGCTAAAATGTCCAAGTAAATCTACGGTATATTTGACATCTTTTTCAGGCTGTTAAAGCCATATTTTAGTCTTTTTCAGGCAACTGTAGAACGGAATCCTCCTGTTAAGCCAGCTTCATTTCAAGTCTGAGAGAAACGTCACATATCCATGGTGTCACACAGTCAATATTGGACCATTCTGATGTAGGATTTTAAAATTAAAGGCTAAAATGTCCAAGTAAATCTACAGTATATTTGACATGTTTTTCAGGCTGTTAAAGCCATATTTTACTCTTTTTCAGGCAACTGTAGAACGGAATCCTCCTGTTAAACCAGCTTCATTCCAAGTGTAGCCTTTATTTAATGGTCTACTATATAGGTTATCTATCTAGACTAGGTTTCAGAAGATTTAGATAAGTAGGAGGTAGTGGACTGAAACAACAACAGTAACGACACACGTATCAAAGGTTGAGAATATTTATATATATATATGGGCGTGAATAGCATACAGCATGAATACAAAACTTTAGGGTGCACCCTCTAAGTAGCCCAAGATTTGTTTATATGGTGTATACAATAAAAATAAATAAAATAAAATACAATGTTCAAAAGTGTTCCTTCTCAAGAGTCTTGCTCTTGTCTTTAGTCCATGGCATAAAATAAAATAAAATACCGTCCTTTAAGATTTCGTAGTTCTAGTTGGGTGGCTCGCCATCAAACTTCAAATCTTTCCAAGGGACTGAAAACCTGACCTGTGTAAACAAGGTCAGAATAACATTATGAACTAAATGGTAACATATTTTACATAGGGTAAGTACAGTGTATTAAACATATGTTACACCAACAGTACTCATGTCTTGTACAAATCTGCAATAAAATAAATTTCCCATTCTAGCCATTTGGCTTGATCTCTTTACATCATGTATACCAACAGTGGTAACCAAAACTGAAGCTAGATGCACGTGTTGAACCCATGCACTCAAAATACAGGAATATAGTTTACATACATACTGCAAATTACTGTCTTTATAACCCAGAAGTTTATTGTGAATGAGCTTAGATCGACTATCTTTAATATAAAACCAAGATTGACACATTGATATGCATTAATATGGTAACAAACTGAAATCCATGACATGCTGCGCAGCATCTGCGTTAGCTAACTGTAGCAATGCACTCGATACTTCAATCATTTTGGCTAGCTAACTCACCAAGTTTCACGTTGGATAAACATGACGATTATCCCACACAACGAAAATCCCTCAAGGCTCCCTGGCAGCGGTACAGTTCCCAACGTACTTTTCCAAGTGTTTAGGAGGCTTATACAGTTATATTTCAAAGTTAATGTCTCTGTTATCTCTTCGTATTGGCGGCTAACAGGCTGGCTGTGTGCTGTCTGTGTGCCAAAAACACCCCCTGTCACTCAATCAATCAAGGCGGGATCAACTCTTGAACCAATGTTTTAATTGGTTCAAGACTGTACAGTTGCTAACAGACTGGCTGTCTGCATGGCAGAGAGACATCCGCTGTCACCTATCAATCAAGGCGGGATCAACTCCTGAAACCAATGTTTTAATTGGTTCTTAATAACCATATACATTTATAGTAGATTAACTAGTTTTATTTTATTATAGTAATAATATAATATATTCATATTTATTTCCATCATTTTTCTAACGGGCTACACCTCCCCTTGAATCCATGTACGTCCCGTTACATGTGCTTTAATGGCTGACAGGTAACAACCTTGGGTCCTCCATATGACGGAGTGGGTAAACTGTCTTCTATTTCCATTCCAGTCAGTGTGTTGATAAGTGCTGTATTTATGCCTTGAAATAGAGACTGGACAATTGAAATCAGAGGGTTTCCATACTGGGAATAGGTAAGTCTATCAGGCTTTTCCTCTGTCGAGCAGACCGTCTGACAGGATTGTCATCATTGTGGTCCTCATTTATTGGTACCCCAACTCCTTGGGTTTCCTTTACTAGATCAACTTCCACAGCTTCTGCTTGAATCCCATCCGGATGGACGGATACGGGTGAGTTATCTAGAGCATTAACCTGCATGTTGCCTTCTGGAGCATCGACAGGTGAGTCGTCATCTGGAGCATCGACAGGTGAGTCGTCATCTGGAGCTTCGACAGGTGAGTCGTCATCTGGGTCTTCAAAAGACGAGTCGTCACTTGGAGCAGGTCCATCCAAAGGTGTTGTATCCACCACTTGTTTTGGAGTAAAGGTTTCATAAACTGTAGAAAACCTAGTTTCATGAACCGGTAGAACTTCAAAACAATGATCTTGGGTATCAATATCTGGACATTCTGTATCATCTTCCAAATCTTCATCAGGATCAGGTGGACTGTATCGTGTTCTTCTTCTAGGAGGAGTCTTTGACAACACTGGTTGAGCGACTTCTGTGACAGGTAAGAATCCACAGGGAAGTAAAAGATCTCGGTGCAAGGTGCGCAGAGGACCGTCTGTTGTTTCTGGTCTAACAGTGAAAACTGGTAGATCACCTGCTTGCTTCACAACTACATAAATCATGGGTTCCCACTTGTCTGCTAACTTATGCTTCCCACGCAGGCGAACATTTTTACCAAAACACGATCGCCAATTTCTAGTGTGGAATTGGTGACGTGTTTGTCGAATCTGGTTTTGTTCTTCTCTGCGATCTTGAGTGCATTACGTGAAGCTATTTCGTAGCTCTCTTGCAGGTGAGATTTTAAGTTACGAACATAGTGGGAATGGGACTTGGATGGATTGTCCTTCACAGGTAAACCGAAAGCTAAATCAATGGGCAATCTGGGCTGACGCCCAAACATGAGCTCATACGGGGTGAATCCTGTGACATCATTCTTGGTGCAGTTGTAAGCATGCACAAGTGGCTTAACAAAATCCTTCCAGTGTGTTTTGTCTTGTTCCTCCAAAGTACCAAGCATATTAAGCAAGGTTCGGTTGAAACGTTCCACAGGGTTTCCCTGGGGTGGTACGGGTAGTCCTTATCTTCCGAATACCTGAGATTTCACACAGTTCTTTAATCGTGCGAGATTCAAAGTCTGGACCTTGGTCACTATGAAGCCTTTCAGGAATGCCATAATGTACAAAGAAATTCTCCCACAAACACTTGGCGACAGTCCTGGCTTTCTGATTAGGTGTAGGAATAGCAACAGCATACTTAGTAAAGTGATCAGTTATCACTAAAATGTCCTTGGTGTTGCTTTTATCGGGTTCTATAGAAAGGAAATCCATGCAGACTAGCTGCAAGGGTCTGGTGACTTGGATGTTGACCAATGGTGCAGCTTTTTCAGGTAAAGCTTTACGACGCACGCAACGGCTACATGTTTTGACTTTCTGTTCAACGTCAGCGGCCATCTTCGCCAGTAGAATCTGGATCTTATTAGATCAAGGGTTCTTTCAATACCGATGTGACCTACATCATCATGCAAGCTTTTAAAACAGCAGCTCAAGTTCTTCGGGCAAGACTAATTGATAAGTGGTTTTATCTTTGTCCTGTCGTCTTCTGTAGAGGACTCCATTCTTCAGCTCTAAACGGGTCCATTCTCTCAAGAGAAAGGGAAGATCAGGAAGCTCACACCTTACTGTAGGAGGAGGTTTTTTCCCGACTCCATCTGGAGAATTACTTCTCTCAGGACTGAATCAGTTCTTTGCTTTTCAGCTAGTTCTGTGTCTGTTAGTCGAGGTATGACTGGTAACCCAGACTCTTCTTGCTCAAAACAGTCAGGCACAGCATCTGGATACAGTGCAAGAGACTCAACTAAAGTAAGGCTCGGACAGTCTTGTGTCTCTTGGTGGACCAGATGTCTTTCACAGATAGCTTTAACCACTTCATCACCATAGTCAGGATTCCCATCATCTGATAGGTGACATTGCACAAATTGGTCAATGCGCTCCTGCTCCTTCTGGGATGTGTGGTCGCTTACCAACTCTGGTTGAGGGCGCCTAGAGAGACCATCTGCATCCAGATTTTGTCTTCCTGCTCTGTACTGTAACTTAAATGAGAAGGTAGAAAGAGCTGCCAACCACCTATAGCTAGTAGCATCAAGTTTAGCTGTGGTGAGCAGGTAGGTCAATGGATTACTATCTGTTACAACAGTGAATTGACTGCCATAGAGGTAATCATTAAACTTTTCTGTCACACTCCATTTAAGTGCTAAAAACTCAAGCTTATGGGCCGGATATCGAGACTCACTGTGTGACAACCCTCTGCTAGCAAACGCAATAGCACGCATCTGCCCCTCATGCTCTTGGTACAGTGCGGCGCCTAACCCTGTGGTGCTAGCATCTGTATGAATAATATATGGTAGTTTAGGATTAGCAAAACCCAAGACTGGGGCAGTGGTTAGTTTGTCAATGATTGAGGTGAACGCTTCTTGGCAAGTTGGTGTCCAGCGGTCGTTAAAAGGCTCTTTAGGATGGAAGTAACACTTGCTTGTCTCTTTTACTTTGGCACCTTTGCGAAGTGGTGGGTAACCTGCAGTTAAATCATTCAGTGGTTTAACTATCTGGGAGTAGCCTTTACGAATCTCCGGTAATAACCAGAAAACCCGAGAAAAGATCTTAACTCTTTTAGATTCTTTGGACTTGGCCAGGTTTTTAAAGCTTGGATTTTTTCAGGGTCTGTCGCTACACCGTTCTCTGACACAATATGTCCCAGGTAGCGGACAGATTTCTGAAAGAACTTGCACTTGTCAGGCGATAGTTTTAACCCAAATTGCTTGAGACGATCAAGAACGTGTAGCAAACGACTCTCATGTTCCTCCAAATCTTCAGAAAATATGATCAAATCGTCCAGGAAGACGAGTACTTCTTTGAGATTAATGTCCCCCATACACTTCTCCATTAATCTCTGGAATGTGCTTGGAGCATTTGTCACACCTTGGGGCATACGATTAAATTCCCAAAACCCCAAGGGACAAGTGAAAGCAGTTTTGGGCTTGTCTGCTTCTTCGACTTCGATCTGATAATATCCAGACTTCAGATCTAGGACAGAAAACCATTTTGAGCCATTTAGAGCTGAAAACGTCTCTTCAAGATTGGGTAAGGCGTATGCATCTTTTACTGTCTGGAGATTCAATTTCCGGTAGTCGATGCATAGCCGGACGTCACCATTCTTCTTTCTTACGACCACTATGGGGGAAGAAAAAGAAGATTCTGACTCTCTGATAATTCCACTCTCCAGAAGCTCTTGGAGATGTGTACGAACAGCATCAAGGTCTTTCGGATGAATCGGTCGTGCTCTGTGTTTGAACGGTGTTTCATCGGTCAGGTTGATGTGATGTTTCACATGTTGAGTGTGTCCAAAATCTAGCTCATGTTGAGCAAAGACCTCTGGCATTCCTTCAAGCTTTTCAGTGATACGTTCCTTCCTCTTGGGGTATTGGAGACTCACCAAAGTTGAAGGCAAGTTTCGACTTTTGGTCAGGTGAGGGTCCACGGACTGCTGAACCAGGACTTGACGCACTATGTTCTTTTGAATGTACACTCTGCACGGCATGTAACTCAGCTATCACACATCTCGGTGGTATAGTTACATTATGTTCAGTCTCATTTGTAAGCACAACTGGTAAATGACAGGGCTGATGTGTTGGTAATGTAAGCAGACAGCTTTTAACTATTATTCCACCTGGTAAGGAAGACATAGTTGGATGCTGCACTACAACCCATTTGTCTGAATGAAGGCCATGTGAGGTGATTGACCCTTCCAAGACCACTGTTTGACCTGCAGGAACAACGGCATGTTCTCTGCTTTGAGATCTCACTAACCCAACATTACCATCTGTGATTTGCTTTTGCCTTAGTTCTAAGGTTTTTAAAACCGCCCTATAACCAAAAAAAGGAGACTGGTGGTTAGAGGATTTGGACTTTGAGTATTGCTCATAGAGCACATCAAGAGTATTTGTTCCTATTAGAACTAAGGATTCTGTGTGTGTTTTAACATCTGGTACAACCAGTGCTAAAGTAGGTACTTCAATATCTTTCTCAAGAAACTCTTCTGGGAAGGTAACATTCATTTCAATGTAGCCTATATAAGGTACAGATTGACCGTTAGCACCTTCTACTTCTAGCAAATCATCTATGGAATGAATAGGCTGTTCAGCTAGGTGTTGCTTATAAAAAGTCAGGGGAACTGTAGTGACCTGTGAACCAGTATCTAATAAGCAACTGTGTGATTTACCTGCAATACTGACTTGAGCAGTACACTTTGCACCTATTAATCCCTTTGGGAGTTTTGATCTTATCCCAGCTTTTTGACACTTTAATGTGACATGTCTCGGTTTGGGACATTTCACTTTCACTTCAGTTCCTGGCTGTCCCACAACAGGAACTGACTTTAGTTTAAAGCTGAAGACGGATTTTGGGATTCCCACAAGCGTTGTTTCTCCTTTAACTGCTTGCGTTTGGTGCTGACGAGTACAGAGTTTGGTTCATTATCGCAAGCAGATGCTATGTGACCATCCTCACCGCACGTGAAACAATACCAGGGCTTAGGCTTACCCCTTTGAGTTGTGTTGGTGGTTGTTTGAGGTTGAGAAATAGCATTGCTTGATTTCCTTTGCTCCCGTTTAGGGGTGGTTTCAATTGTTTCCTTCTGGAATTCTCCCTTTGACTTCTGGTGGCGTGTAGTGGAAGTTGTCAATTGTCTCTGAAGCTCAGCTATCTGCTTCTTGAGCTTTTGTGTCTCAGTGGTGACAGACACCACATCTGGGTCACTTTCACCTGACATCCATGCTCTCTGTGAGTGTAAGAGCACACGTTGTTTGGAAGCACCCAAGTGTTGCTTCATACGAGTAACTTTTGCAGTGCACTTGTCTTCTTCAGTACGAAGTAGCAGAAGTAGCTCAGCAAAGGATGGAGGATTCATTTTCTTCTGTTCTAATTGTAGGTCTGCAATCAGGCTATTATCCCAACATCCCCTGCAGAACTGCTTGAGAAGGTGTTCATCTGCTTTTTCAGGACTGATGCCACCTCGTTTTATTGTCACACTCAAAGCTACTTGTAATCTATGCAAGTAGATAGATGGTTTCTCACCCAAGTCTTGTAAGGTACTCATGAATTTGGCAAAAGTTCATCTCCATCCTCAACTGTGCCAAAAGCTGAATCCAACAGCTGAATGTAAGTTGAAGGTGGAGTTTCAGGACTTAAATGCTTGACTACATCAGCAGCTGGTGGCAGGAGGCTGTCAAGTATTCTTCTAGACCTATGCAGGTCTGACACGGCTGGGTCCTTCAGAACCAGTTCGACATTAGAACGCCATGTGTCATAGTCTGCTTCACTATTGGGTCGAGGACATTTTCCTGAAAATGCTCTGAGCCTCATATGTGCATTCATCTGCGGAGCATCTCCACTCCTAACTATATGTTCCACCACAACTTTTGGACTTCAGGTGGGGTAAGTACATGTGTTGTGAATACAGGAGATTCTTTTGAGTTTGAAAATGCTTGTGGTGACTGAGTTACACCATAAGAGGTTATAGGAGCTGGTGCAGGTGTCATGGATGTTACCTCTGGTGATGGCTGTGATAACACTTCAGGTAAACCAGCATAATCTTCGGAGTCGGTGGCAATCACAGCCTTGCCCATCTGAGTAAGCATCTCCTTGAGTACCACTTCAAGTCCTCACCACTGAGTTTGGCAATTTCCTTCAATTCATCAATGTAACTCTGGGTGGCGCTGTGTCCCACCTGTTTTAAGTAGACACTGACAGACAGAGAAGATCTTAGAGCCATGGAAAGCTCTTCATCTATTTTTGTATCAGTCAGTCCACTGATTATCAGTGAGTTTGGAACTTTAATTCCCTTTTCTTTAATTATTTCCATGTTATTAACAGTAAAATACTGTTTTCACACTTGTATGTATCTCCAAGATACTGTTATTATTTCAATAGCACCACCTCCTGGCTGGCTCGCCAGTTGTAGCCTTTATTTAATGGTCTACTATATAGGTTATCTATCTAGACTAGGTTTCAGAAGATTTAGATAAGTAGGAGGTAGTGGACTGAAACAACAACAGTAACGACACACGTATCAAAGGTTGAGAATATTTATATATATATATGGGCGTGAATAGCATACAGCATGAATACAAAACTTTAGGGTGCACCCTCTAAGTAGCCCAAGATTTGTTTATATGGTGTATACAATAAAAATAAATAAAATAAAATACAATGTTCAAAAGTGTTCCTTCTCAAGAGTCTTGCTCTTGTCTTTAGTCCATGGCATAAAATAAAATAAAATACCGTCCTTTAAGATTTCGTAGTTCTAGTTGGGTGGCTCGCCATCAAACTTCAAATCTTTCCAAGGGACTGAAAACCTGACCTGTGTAAACAAGGTCAGAATAACATTATGAACTAAATGGTAACATATTTTACATAGGGTAAGTACAGTGTATTAAACATATGTTACACCAACAGTACTCATGTCTTGTACAAATCTGCAATAAAATAAATTTCCCATTCTAGCCATTTGGCTTGATCTCTTTACATCATGTATACCAACAGTGGTAACCAAAACTGAAGCTAGATGCACGTGTTGAACCCATGCACTCAAAATACAGGAATATAGTTTACATACATACTGCAAATTACTGTCTTTATAACCCAGAAGTTTATTGTGAATGAGCTTAGATCGACTATCTTTAATATAAAACCAAGATTGACACATTGATATGCATTAATATGGTAACAAACTGAAATCCATGACATGCTGCGCAGCATCTGCGTTAGCTAACTGTAGCAATGCACTCAATACTTCAATCATTTTGGCTAGCTAACTCACCAAGTTTCACGTTGGATAAACATGACGATTATCCCACACAACGAAAATCCCTCAAGGCTCCCTGGCAGCGGTACAGTTCCCAACGTACTTTTCCAAGTGTTTAGGAGGCTTATACAGTTATATTTCAAAGTTAATGTCTCTGTTATCTCTTCGTATCGGCGGCTAACAGGCTGGCTGTGTGCTGTCTGTGTGCCAAAAACACCCCTGTCACTCAATCAATCAAGGCGGATCAACTCTTGAACCAATGTTTTAATTGGTTCAAGACTGTACAGTTGCTAACAGACTGGCTGTCTGCATGGCAGAGAGACATCCGCTGTCACCTATCAATCAAGGCGGGATCAACTCCTGAAACCAATGTTTTAATTGGTTCTTAATAACCATATACATTTATAGTAGATTAACTAGTTTTATTTTATTATAGTAATAATATAATATATTCATATTTATTTCCATCATTTTTCTAACGGGCTACACAAGTCTGAGAGAAACATCACATATCCATGGTGTCACACAGTCAATATTGGACCATTCTGATGTAGGATTTTAAAATTAAAGGCTAAAATGTCCAAGTAAATCTACAGTATATTTGACATCTTTTTCAGGCTGTTAAAGCCATATTTTACTCTTTTTCAGGCAACTGTAGAACGGAATCCTCCTGTTAAACCAGCTTCATTTCAAGTCTGAGAGAAACATCACATATCCATGGTGTCACACAGTCAATATTGGACCATTCTGATGTAGGATTTTAAAATTAAAGGCTAAAATGTCCAAGTAAATCTACAGTATATTTGACATCTTTTTCAGGCTGTTAAAGCCATATTTTAGTCTTTTTCAGGCAACTGTAGAACGGAATCCTCCTGTTAAGCCAGCTTGATTCCAAGTCTGGGTGAGACATCACATATCCATGGTGACACACAGGTAATATCGGACCATTCTGATGTAGGATTTTAAAATTAAAGGCTAAAATGTCCAAGTAAATCTACAGTATATTTGACATCTTTTTCAGGCTGTTAAAGCCATATTTTACTCTTTTTCAGGCAACTGTAGAACGGAATCCTCCTGTTAAACCAGCTTCATTCCAAGTCTGAGAGAAACATCACATATCCATGGTGTCACACAGTCAATATTGGACCATTCTGATGTAGGATTTTAAAATTAAAGGCTAAAATGTCCAAGTAAATCTACAGTATATTTGACATCTTTTTCAGGCTGTTAAAGCCATATTTTACTCTTTTTCAGGCAACTGTAGAACGGAATCCTCCTGTTAAACCAGCTTCATTCCAAGTCTGAGAGAAACATCACATATCCATGGTGTCACACAGTCAATATTGGACCATTCTGATGTAGGATTTTAAAATTAAAGGCTAAAATGTCCAAGTAAATCTACAGTATATTTGACATCTTTTTCAGGCTGTTAAAGCCATAATTTACTCTTTTTCAGGCAACTGTAGAACGGAATCCTCCTGTTAAACCAGCTTCATTTCAAGTCTGAGAGAAACATCACATATCCATGGTGTCACACAGTCAATATTGGACCATTCTGATGTAGGATTTTAAAATTAAAGGCTAAAATGTCCAAGTAAATCTACAGTATATTTGACATCTTTTTCAGGCTGTTAAAGCCATATTTTAGTCTTTTTCAGGCAACTGTAGAACGGAATCCTCCTGTTAAACCAGCTTCATTCCAAGTCTGAGAGAAACATCACATATCCATGGTGTCACACAGTCAATATTGGACCATTCTGATGTAGGATTTTAAAATTAAAGGCTAAAATGTCCAAGTAAATCTACAGTATATTTGACATCTTTTTCAGGCTGTTAAAGCCATATTTTACTCTTTTTCAGGCAACTGTAGAACGGAATCCTCCTGTTAAACCAGCTTCATTCCAAGTCTGAGAGAAACATCACATATCCATGGTGTCACACAGTCAATATGGACCATTCTGATGTAGGATTTTAAAATTAAAGGCTAAAATGTCCAAGTAAATCTACAGTATATTTGACATCTTTTTCAGGCTGTTAAAGCCATATTTTACTCTTTTTCAGGCAACTGTAGAACGGAATCCTCCTGTTAAACCAGCTTCATTCCAAGTCTGAGAGAAACATCACATATCCATGGTGTCACACAGTCAATATTGGACCATTCTGATGTAGGATTTTAAAATTAAAGGCTAAAATGTCCAAGTAAATCTACAGTATATTTGACATCTTTTTCAGGCTGTTAAAGCCATATTTTACTCTTTTTCAGGCAACTGTAGAACGGAATCCTCCTGTTAAACCAGCTTCATTCCAAGTCTGAGAGAAACATCACATATCCATGGTGTCACACAGGTAATATCGGACCATTCTGATGTAGGATTTTAAAATTAAAGGCTAAAATGTCCAAGTAAATCTACAGTATATTTGACATCTTTTTCAGGCTGTTAAAGCCATATTTTACTCTTTTTCAGGCAACTGTAGAACGGAATCCTCCTGTTAAACCAGCTTCATTCCAAGTCTGAGAGAAACATCACATATCCATGGTGTCACACAGTCAATATTGGACCATTCTGATGTAGGATTTTAAAATTAAAGGCTAAAATGTCCAAGTAAATCTACAGTATATTTGACATCTTTTTCAGGCTGTTAAAGCCATATTTTACTCTTTTTCAGGCAACTGTAGAACGGAATCCTCCTGTTAAACCAGCTTCATTCCAAGTCTGAGAGAAACATCACATATCCATGGTGTCACACAGTCAATATTGGACCATTCTGATGTAGGATTTTAAAATTAAAGGCTAAAATGTCCAAGTAAATCTACAGTATATTTGACATCTTTTTCAGGCTGTTAAAGCCATATTTTACTCTTTTTCAGGCAACTGTAGAACGGAATCCTCCTGTTAAACCAGCTTCATTCCAAGTCTGAGAGAAACATCACATATCCATGGTGTCACACAGTCAATATTGGACCATTCTGATGTAGGATTTTAAAATTAAAGGCTAAAATGTCCAAGTAAATCTACAGTATATTTGACATCTTTTTCAGGCTGTTAAAGCCATATTTTACTCTTTTTCAGGCAACTGTAGAACGGAATCCTCCTGTTAAACCAGCTTCATTCCAAGTCTGAGAGAAACATCACATATCCATGGTGTCACACAGTCAATATTGGACCATTCTGATGTAGGATTTTAAAATTAAAGGCTAAAATGTCCAAGTAAATCTACAGTATATTTGACATCTTTTTCAGGCTGTTAAAGCCATATTTTACTCTTTTTCAGGCAACTGTAGAACGGAATCCTCCTGTTAAACCAGCTTCATTCCAAGTCTGAGAGAAACATCACATATCCATGGTGTCACACAGTCAATATTGGACCATTCTGATGTAGGATTTTAAAATTAAAGGCTAAAATGTCCAAGTAAATCTACAGTATATTTGACATCTTTTTCAGGCTGTTAAAGCCATATTTTACTCTTTTTCAGGCAACTGTAGAACGGAATCCTCCTGTTAAACCAGCTTCATTCCAAGTCTGAGAGAAACATCACATATCCATGGTGTCACACAGTAATATCGGACCATTCTGATGTAGGATTTTAAAATTAAAGGCTAAAATGTCCAAGTAAATCTACAGTATATTTGACATCTTTTTCAGGCTGTTAAAGCCATATTTTACTCTTTTTCAGGCAACTGTAGAACGGAATCCTCCTGTTAAACCAGCTTCATTCCAAGTCTGAGAGAAACATCACATATCCATGGTGTCACACAGTCAATATTGGACCATTCTGATGTAGGATTTTAAAATTAAAGGCTAAAATGTCCAAGTAAATCTACAGTATATTTGACATCTTTTTCAGGCTGTTAAAGCCATATTTTACTCTTTTTCAGGCAACTGTAGAACGGAATCCTCCTGTTAAACCAGCTTCATTCCAAGTCTGAGAGAAACATCACATATCCATGGTGTCACACAGTCAATATTGGACCATTCTGATGTAGGATTTTAAAATTAAAGGCTAAAATGTCCAAGTAAATCTACAGTATATTTGACATCTTTTTCAGGCTGTTAAAGCCATATTTTACTCTTTTTCAGGCAACTGTAGAACGGAATCCTCCTGTTAAACCAGCTTCATTCCAAGTCTGAGAGAAACATCACATATCCATGGTGTCACACAGTCAATATGGACCATTCTGATGTAGGATTTTAAAATTAAAGGCTAAAATGTCCAAGTAAATCTACAGTATATTTGACATCTTTTTCAGGCTGTTAAAGCCATATTTTACTCTTTTTCAGGCAACTGTAGAACGGAATCCTCCTGTTAAACCAGCTTCATTCCAAGTCTGAGAGAAACATCACATATCCATGGTGTCACACAGTCAATATCGGACCATTCTGATGTAGGATTTTAAAATTAAAGGCTAAAATGTCCAAGTAAATCTACAGTATATTTGACATCTTTTTCAGGCTGTTAAAGCCATATTTTACTCTTTTTCAGGCAACTGTAGAACGGAATCCTCCTGTTAAACCAGCTTCATTCCAAGTCTGAGAGAAACATCACATATCCATGGTGTCACACAGTCAATATTGGACCATTCTGATGTAGGATTTTAAAATTAAAGGCTAAAATGTCCAAGTAAATCTACAGTATATTTGACATCTTTTTCAGGCTGTTAAAGCCATATTTTACTCTTTTTCAGGCAACTGTAGAACGGAATCCTCCTGTTAAACCAGCTTCATTCCAAGTCTGAGAGAAACATCACATATCCATGGTGTCACACAGTCAATATCGGACCATTCTGATGTAGGATTTTAAAATTAAAGGCTAAAATGTCCAAGTAAATCTACAGTATATTTGACATCTTTTTCAGGCTGTTAAAGCCATATTTTACTCTTTTTCAGGCAACTGTAGAACGGAATCCTCCTGTTAAACCAGCTTCATTCCAAGTCTGAGAGAAACATCACATATCCATGGTGTCACACAGTCAATATTGGACCATTCTGATGTAGGATTTTAAAATTAAAGGCTAAAATGTCCAAGTAAATCTACAGTATATTTGACATCTTTTTCAGGCTGTTAAAGCCATATTTTACTCTTTTTCAGGCAACTGTAGAACGGAATCCTCCTGTTAAACCAGCTTCATTCCAAGTCTGAGAGAAACATCACATATCCATGGTGTCACACAGTCAATATTGGACCATTCTGATGTAGGATTTTAAAATTAAAGGCTAAAATGTCCAAGTAAATCTACAGTATATTTGACATCTTTTTCAGGCTGTTAAAGCCATATTTTACTCTTTTTCAGGCAACTGTAGAACGGAATCCTCCTGTTAAACCAGCTTCATTCCAAGTCTGAGAGAAACATCACATATCCATGGTGTCACACAGTCAATATTGGACCATTCTGATGTAGGATTTTAAAATTAAAGGCTAAAATGTCCAAGTAAATCTACAGTATATTTGACATCTTTTTCAGGCTGTTAAAGCCATATTTTACTCTTTTTCAGGCAACTGTAGAACGGAATCCTCCTGTTAAACCAGCTTCATTCCAAGTCTGAGAGAAACATCACATATCCATGGTGTCACACAGTCAATATTGGACCATTCTGATGTAGGATTTTAAAATTAAAGGCTAAAATGTCCAAGTAAATCTACAGTATATTTGACATCTTTTTCAGGCTGTTAAAGCCATATTTTACTCTTTTTCAGGCAACTGTAGAACGGAATCCTCCTGTTAAACCAGCTTCATTCCAAGTCTGAGAGAAACATCACATATCCATGGTGTCACACAGTCAATATTGGACCATTCTGATGTAGGATTTTAAAATTAAAGGCTAAAATGTCCAAGTAAATCTACAGTATATTTGACATCTTTTTCAGGCTGTTAAAGCCATATTTTACTCTTTTTCAGGCAACTGTAGAACGGAATCCTCCTGTTAAACCAGCTTCATTCCAAGTCTGAGAGAAACATCACATATCCATGGTGTCACACAGTCAATATTGGACCATTCTGATGTAGGATTTTAAAATTAAAGGCTAAAATGTCCAAGTAAATCTACAGTATATTTGACATCTTTTTCAGGCTGTTAAAGCCATATTTTACTCTTTTTCAGGCAACTGTAGAACGGAATCCTCCTGTTAAACCAGCTTCATTCCAAGTCTGAGAGAAACATCACATATCCATGGTGTCACACAGTCAATATTGGACCATTCTGATGTAGGATTTTAAAATTAAAGGCTAAAATGTCCAAGTAAATCTACAGTATATTTGACATCTTTTTCAGGCTGTTAAAGCCATATTTTACTCTTTTTCAGGCAACTGTAGAACGGAATCCTCCTGTTAAACCAGCTTCATTCCAAGTCTGAGAGAAACATCACATATCCATGGTGTCACACAGTCAATATCGGACCATTCTGATGTAGGATTTTAAAATTAAAGGCTAAAATGTCCAAGTAAATCTACAGTATATTTGACATCTTTTTCAGGCTGTTAAAGCCATATTTTACTCTTTTTCAGGCAACTGTAGAACGGAATCCTCCTGTTAAACCAGCTTCATTCCAAGTCTGAGAGAAACATCACATATCCATGGTGTCACACAGTCAATATCGGACCATTCTGATGTAGGATTTTAAAATTAAAGGCTAAAATGTCCAAGTAAATCTACAGTATATTTGACATCTTTTTCAGGCTGTTAAAGCCATATTTTACTCTTTTTCAGGCAACTGTAGAACGGAATCCTCCTGTTAAACCAGCTTCATTCCAAGTCTGAGAGAAACATCACATATCCATGGTGTCACACAGTCAATATTGGACCATTCTGATGTAGGATTTTAAAATTAAAGGCTAAAATGTCCAAGTAAATCTACAGTATATTTGACATCTTTTTCAGGCTGTTAAAGCCATATTTTACTCTTTTTCAGGCAACTGTAGAACGGAATCCTCCTGTTAAACCAGCTTCATTCCAAGTCTGAGAGAAACATCACATATCCATGGTGTCACACAGTCAATATTGGACCATTCTGATGTAGGATTTTAAAATTAAAGGCTAAAATGTCCAAGTAAATCTACAGTATATTTGACATCTTTTTCAGGCTGTTAAAGCCATATTTTACTCTTTTTCAGGCAACTGTAGAACGGAATCCTCCTGTTAAACCAGCTTCATTCCAAGTCTGAGAGAAACATCACATATCCATGGTGTCACACAGTCAATATTGGACCATTCTGATGTAGGATTTTAAAATTAAAGGCTAAAATGTCCAAGTAAATCTACAGTATATTTGACATCTTTTTCAGGCTGTTAAAGCCATATTTTACTCTTTTTCAGGCAACTGTAGAACGGAATCCTCCTGTTAAACCAGCTTCATTCCAAGTCTGAGAGAAACATCACATATCCATGGTGTCACACAGTCAATATGGACCATTCTGATGTAGGATTTTAAAATTAAAGGCTAAAATGTCCAAGTAAATCTACAGTATATTTGACATCTTTTTCAGGCTGTTAAAGCCATATTTTACTCTTTTTCAGGCAACTGTAGAACGGAATCCTCCTGTTAAACCAGCTTCATTCCAAGTCTGAGAGAAACATCACATATCCATGGTGTCACACAGTCAATATTGGACCATTCTGATGTAGGATTTTAAAATTAAAGGCTAAAATGTCCAAGTAAATCTACAGTATATTTGACATCTTTTTCAGGCTGTTAAAGCCATATTTTACTCTTTTTCAGGCAACTGTAGAACGGAATCCTCCTGTTAAACCAGCTTCATTCCAAGTCTGAGAGAAACATCACATATCCATGGTGTCACACAGTCAATATTGGACCATTCTGATGTAGGATTTTAAAATTAAAGGCTAAAATGTCCAAGTAAATCTACAGTATATTTGACATCTTTTTCAGGCTGTTAAAGCCATATTTTACTCTTTTTCAGGCAACTGTAGAACGGAATCCTCCTGTTAAACCAGCTTCATTCCAAGTCTGAGAGAAACATCACATATCCATGGTGTCACACAGTCAATATTGGACCATTCTGATGTAGGATTTTAAAATTAAAGGCTAAAATGTCCAAGTAAATCTACAGTATATTTGACATCTTTTTCAGGCTGTTAAAGCCATATTTTACTCTTTTTCAGGCAACTGTAGAACGGAATCCTCCTGTTAAACCAGCTTCATTCCAAGTCTGAGAGAAACATCACATATCCATGGTGTCACACAGTCAATATTGGACCATTCTGATGTAGGATTTTAAAATTAAAGGCTAAAATGTCCAAGTAAATCTACAGTATATTTGACATCTTTTTCAGGCTGTTAAAGCCATATTTTACTCTTTTTCAGGCAACTGTAGAACGGAATCCTCCTGTTAAACCAGCTTCATTCCAAGTCTGAGAGAAACATCACATATCCATGGTGTCACACAGTCAATATTGGACCATTCTGATGTAGGATTTTAAAATTAAAGGCTAAAATGTCCAAGTAAATCTACAGTATATTTGACATCTTTTTCAGGCTGTTAAAGCCATATTTTACTCTTTTTCAGGCAACTGTAGAACGGAATCCTCCTGTTAAACCAGCTTCATTCCAAGTCTGAGAGAAACATCACATATCCATGGTGTCACACAGTCAATATCGGACCATTCTGATGTAGGATTTTAAAATTAAAGGCTAAAATGTCCAAGTAAATCTACAGTATATTTGACATCTTTTTCAGGCTGTTAAAGCCATATTTTACTCTTTTTCACTCGGAATCCTCCTGTTAAACCAGCTTCATTCCAAGTCTGAGAGAAACATCACATATCCATGGTGTCACACAGTCAATATTGGATGTAGGATTTTAAAATTAAATAAAATGTCCAAGTACAATCTACAATATTTGCTTTTCAGGCTGTTAAAGCCATATTTTACTCTTTTTCAGGCAACTGTTAATCCTCCTGTTAAACCATTTCATTCAAGTTTGTCAAATCCATATTCTCTTTGGAGAAAATCCTAAAAAGTAAAATTCCAATGACAGTAAAAACATATTTTACATTTACAGTTATTCTCTGTTACAAACAGAAAATGTCCTGTAAATCTCAATATACATTTCAGTTTCTATTTTACTCATGGCAAAATGTCCAACTGAATACATCCTGTTGAAAGCAGGCTGTTAAAGCCAATTACTCTTTTTCAGGCATACTGTAGAACGGAATGTCTGTTAAACCAGCTTCATTGGTCTGAGACATCACATATCCATGGTGTAAAGTCAATATTGACCATTCTGATGTAGGATTTAAAATTAAAGGCTAAAATCCAAGTAAATCTACAGTATATTTTTACTCTGTTCCAATTTTACTCTTTTTCAATCCTGTAGTTAAACCAGCTTCCAAGTTGAGAGAAACATCACATAGAACACAGTCAATATCCATGGTGGACACAGTCAATATTGTCCAAGTTTTACAGGATTTTACATAATTTCAAAAATGTCCTTTTATCTTTACAACATTTTTCCTGTCTGTTAAACATGGTGTTCAATCTCAGGATTTTCAACTGTTAAACCATTTTACATTTCAAGTCTTGATCCATATTACTTCCAGGCTGAGAGACATTGCCACCTTCATTCAAGTCGGATTCCTGATGTAGGATTTAAATTAGGCTAAAATGTCCAAGTAAATCTACAGTATATTTGACATCTTTTTCAGGCTGTTAAAGCCATATTTTACTCTTTTTCAGGCAACTGTAGAACGGAATCCTCCTGTTAAACCAGCTTCATTCCAAGTCTGAGAGAAACATCACATATCCATGGTGTCACACAGTCAATATTGGACCATTCTGATGTAGGATTTTAAAATTAAAGGCTAAAATGTCCAAGTAAATCTACAGTATATTTGACATCTTTTTCAGGCTGTTAAAGCCATATTTTACTCTTTTTCAGGCAACTGTAGAACGGAATCCTCCTGTTAAACCAGCTTCATTCCAAGTCTGAGAGAAACATCACATATCCATGGTGTCACACAGTCAATATTGGACCATTCTGATGTAGGATTTTAAAATTAAAGGCTAAAATGTCCAAGTAAATCTACAGTATATTTGACATCTTTTTCAGGCTGTTAAAGCCATATTTTACTCTTTTTCAGGCAACTGTAGAACGGAATCCTCCTGTTAAACCAGCTTCATTCCAAGTCTGAGAGAAACATCACATATCCATGGTGTCACACAGTCAATATCGGACCATTCTGATGTAGGATTTTAAAATTAAAGGCTAAAATGTCCAAGTAAATCTACAGTATATTTGACATCTTTTTCAGGCTGTTAAAGCCATATTTTACTCTTTTTCAGGCAACTGTAGAACGGAATCCTCCTGTTAAACCAGCTTCATTCCAAGTCTGAGAGAAACATCACATATCCATGGTGTCACACAGTCAATATTGGACCATTCTGATGTAGGATTTTAAAATTAAAGGCTAAAATGTCCAAGTAAATCTACAGTATATTTGACATCTTTTTCAGGCTGTTAAAGCCATATTTTACTCTTTTTCAGGCAACTGTAGAACGGAATCCTCCTGTTAAACCAGCTTCATTCCAAGTCTGAGAGAAACATCACATATCCATGGTGTCACACAGTCAATATTGGACCATTCTGATGTAGGATTTTAAAATTAAAGGCTAAAATGTCCAAGTAAATCTACAGTATATTTGACATCTTTTTCAGGCTGTTAAAGCCATATTTTACTCTTTTTCAGGCAACTGTAGAACGGAATCCTCCTGTTAAACCAGCTTCATTCCAAGTCTGAGAGAAACATCACATATCCATGGTGTCACACAGTCAATATTGGACCATTCTGATGTAGGATTTTAAAATTAAAGGCTAAAATGTCCAAGTAAATCTACAGTATATTTGACATCTTTTTCAGGCTGTTAAAGCCATATTTTACTCTTTTTCAGGCAACTGTAGAACGGAATCCTCCTGTTAAACCAGCTTCATTCCAAGTCTGAGAGAAACATCACATATCCATGGTGTCACACAGTCAATATTGGACCATTCTGATGTAGGATTTTAAAATTAAAGGCTAAAATGTCCAAGTAAATCTACAGTATATTTGACATCTTTTTCAGGCTGTTAAAGCCATATTTTACTCTTTTTCAGGCAACTGTAGAACGGAATCCTCCTGTTAAACCAGCTTCATTCCAAGTCTGAGAGAAACATCACATATCCATGGTGTCACACAGTCAATATTGGACCATTCTGATGTAGGATTTTAAAATTAAAGGCTAAAATGTCCAAGTAAATCTACAGTATATTTGACATCTTTTTCAGGCTGTTAAAGCCATATTTTACTCTTTTTCAGGCAACTGTAGAACGGAATCCTCCTGTTAAACCAGCTTCATTCCAAGTCTGAGAGAAACATCACATATCCATGGTGTCACACAGTCAATATCGGACCATTCTGATGTAGGATTTTAAAATTAAAGGCTAAAATGTCCAAGTAAATCTACAGTATATTTGACATCTTTTTCAGGCTGTTAAAGCCATATTTTACTCTTTTTCAGGCAACTGTAGAACGGAATCCTCCTGTTAAACCAGCTTCATTCCAAGTCTGAGAGAAACATCACATATCCATGGTGTCACACAGTCAATATTGGACCATTCTGATGTAGGATTTTAAAATTAAAGGCTAAAATGTCCAAGTAAATCTACAGTATATTTGACATCTTTTTCAGGCTGTTAAAGCCATATTTTACTCTTTTTCAGGCAACTGTAGAACGGAATCCTCCTGTTAAACCAGCTTCATTCCAAGTCTGAGAGAAACATCACATATCCATGGTGTCACACAGTCAATATCGGACCATTCTGATGTAGGATTTTAAAATTAAAGGCTAAAATGTCCAAGTAAATCTACAGTATATTTGACATCTTTTTCAGGCTGTTAAAGCCATATTTTACTCTTTTTCAGGCAACTGTAGAACGGAATCCTCCTGTTAAACCAGCTTCATTCCAAGTCTGAGAGAAACATCACATATCCATGGTGTCACACAGTCAATATTGGACCATTCTGATGTAGGATTTTAAAATTAAAGGCTAAAATGTCCAAGTAAATCTACAGTATATTTGACATCTTTTTCAGGCTGTTAAAGCCATATTTTACTCTTTTTCAGGCAACTGTAGAACGGAATCCTCCTGTTAAACCAGCTTCATTCCAAGTCTGAGAGAAACATCACATATCCATGGTGTCACACAGTCAATATTGGACCATTCTGATGTAGGATTTTAAAATTAAAGGCTAAAATGTCCAAGTAAATCTACAGTATATTTGACATCTTTTTCAGGCTGTTAAAGCCATATTTTACTCTTTTTCAGGCAACTGTAGAACGGAATCCTCCTGTTAAACCAGCTTCATTCCAAGTCTGAGAGAAACATCACATATCCATGGTGTCACACAGTCAATATCGGACCATTCTGATGTAGGATTTTAAAATTAAAGGCTAAAATGTCCAAGTAAATCTACAGTATATTTGACATCTTTTTCAGGCTGTTAAAGCCATATTTTACTCTTTTTCAGGCAACTGTAGAACGGAATCCTCCTGTTAAACCAGCTTCATTCCAAGTCTGAGAGAAACATCACATATCCATGGTGTCACACAGTCAATATCGGACCATTCTGATGTAGGATTTTAAAATTAAAGGCTAAAATGTCCAAGTAAATCTACAGTATATTTGACATCTTTTTCAGGCTGTTAAAGCCATATTTTACTCTTTTTCAGGCAACTGTAGAACGGAATCCTCCTGTTAAACCAGCTTCATTCCAAGTCTGAGAGAAACATCACATATCCATGGTGTCACACAGTCAATATCGGACCATTCTGATGTAGGATTTTAAAATTAAAGGCTAAAATGTCCAAGTAAATCTACAGTATATTTGACATCTTTTTCAGGCTGTTAAAGCCATATTTTACTCTTTTTCAGGCAACTGTAGAACGGAATCCTCCTGTTAAACCAGCTTCATTCCAAGTCTGAGAGAAACATCACATATCCATGGTGTCACACAGTCAATATTGGACCATTCTGATGTAGGATTTTAAAATTAAAGGCTAAAATGTCCAAGTAAATCTACAGTATATTTGACATCTTTTTCAGGCTGTTAAAGCCATATTTTACTCTTTTTCAGGCAACTGTAGAACGGAATCCTCCTGTTAAACCAGCTTCATTCCAAGTCTGAGAGAAACATCACATATCCATGGTGTCACACAGTCAATATGGACCATTCTGATGTAGGATTTTAAAATTAAAGGCTAAAATGTCCAAGTAAATCTACAGTATATTTGACATCTTTTTCAGGCTGTTAAAGCCATATTTTACTCTTTTTCAGGCAACTGTAGAACGGAATCCTCCTGTTAAACCAGCTTCATTCCAAGTCTGAGAGAAACATCACATATCCATGGTGTCACACAGTCAATATTGGACCATTCTGATGTAGGATTTTAAAATTAAAGGCTAAAATGTCCAAGTAAATCTACAGTATATTTGACATCTTTTTCAGGCTGTTAAAGCCATATTTTACTCTTTTTCAGGCAACTGTAGAACGGAATCCTCCTGTTAAACCAGCTTCATTCCAAGTCTGAGAGAAACATCACATATCCATGGTGTCACACAGTCAATATTGGACCATTCTGATGTAGGATTTTAAAATTAAAGGCTAAAATGTCCAAGTAAATCTACAGTATATTTGACATCTTTTTCAGGCTGTTAAAGCCATATTTTACTCTTTTTCAGGCAACTGTAGAACGGAATCCTCCTGTTAAACCAGCTTCATTCCAAGTCTGAGAGAAACATCACATATCCATGGTGTCACACAGTCAATATCGGACCATTCTGATGTAGGATTTTAAAATTAAAGGCTAAAATGTCCAAGTAAATCTACAGTATATTTGACATCTTTTTCAGGCTGTTAAAGCCATATTTTACTCTTTTTCAGGCAACTGTAGAACGGAATCCTCCTGTTAAACCAGCTTCATTCCAAGTCTGAGAGAAACATCACATATCCATGGTGTCACACAGTCAATATTGGACCATTCTGATGTAGGATTTTAAAATTAAAGGCTAAAATGTCCAAGTAAATCTACAGTATATTTGACATCTTTTTCAGGCTGTTAAAGCCATATTTTACTCTTTTTCAGGCAACTGTAGAACGGAATCCTCCTGTTAAACCAGCTTCATTCCAAGTCTGAGAGAAACATCACATATCCATGGTGTCACACAGTCAATATCGGACCATTCTGATGTAGGATTTTAAAATTAAAGGCTAAAATGTCCAAGTAAATCTACAGTATATTTGACATCTTTTTCAGGCTGTTAAAGCCATATTTTACTCTTTTTCAGGCAACTGTAGAACGGAATCCTCCTGTTAAACCAGCTTCATTCCAAGTCTGAGAGAAACATCACATATCCATGGTGTCACACAGTCAATATCGGACCATTCTGATGTAGGATTTTAAAATTAAAGGCTAAAATGTCCAAGTAAATCTACAGTATATTTGACATCTTTTTCAGGCTGTTAAAGCCATATTTTACTCTTTTTCAGGCAACTGTAGAACGGAATCCTCCTGTTAAACCAGCTTCATTCCAAGTCTGAGAGAAACATCACATATCCATGGTGTCACACAGTCAATATTGGACCATTCTGATGTAGGATTTTAAAATTAAAGGCTAAAATGTCCAAGTAAATCTACAGTATATTTGACATCTTTTTCAGGCTGTTAAAGCCATATTTTACTCTTTTTCAGGCAACTGTAGAACGGAATCCTCCTGTTAAACCAGCTTCATTCCAAGTCTGAGAGAAACATCACATATCCATGGTGTCACACAGTCAATATCGGACCATTCTGATGTAGGATTTTAAAATTAAAGGCTAAAATGTCCAAGTAAATCTACAGTATATTTGACATCTTTTTCAGGCTGTTAAAGCCATATTTTACTCTTTTTCAGGCAACTGTAGAACGGAATCCTCCTGTTAAACCAGCTTCATTCCAAGTCTGAGAGAAACATCACATATCCATGGTGTCACACAGTCAATATTGGACCATTCTGATGTAGGATTTTAAAATTAAAGGCTAAAATGTCCAAGTAAATCTACAGTATATTTGACATCTTTTTCAGGCTGTTAAAGCCATATTTTACTCTTTTTCAGGCAACTGTAGAACGGAATCCTCCTGTTAAACCAGCTTCATTCCAAGTCTGAGAGAAACATCACATATCCATGGTGTCACACAGTCAATATCGGACCATTCTGATGTAGGATTTTAAAATTAAAGGCTAAAATGTCCAAGTAAATCTACAGTATATTTGACATCTTTTTCAGGCTGTTAAAGCCATATTTTACTCTTTTTCAGGCAACTGTAGAACGGAATCCTCCTGTTAAACCAGCTTCATTCCAAGTCTGAGAGAAACATCACATATCCATGGTGTCACACAGTCAATATTGGACCATTCTGATGTAGGATTTTAAAATTAAAGGCTAAAATGTCCAAGTAAATCTACAGTATATTTGACATCTTTTTCAGGCTGTTAAAGCCATATTTTACTCTTTTTCAGGCAACTGTAGAACGGAATCCTCCTGTTAAACCAGCTTCATTCCAAGTCTGAGAGAAACATCACATATCCATGGTGTCACACAGTCAATATCGGACCATTCTGATGTAGGATTTTAAAATTAAAGGCTAAAATGTCCAAGTAAATCTACAGTATATTTGACATCTTTTTCAGGCTGTTAAAGCCATATTTTACTCTTTTTCAGGCAACTGTAGAACGGAATCCTCCTGTTAAACCAGCTTCATTCCAAGTCTGAGAGAAACATCACATATCCATGGTGTCACACAGTCAATATGGACCATTCTGATGTAGGATTTTAAAATTAAAGGCTAAAATGTCCAAGTAAATCTACAGTATATTTGACATCTTTTTCAGGCTGTTAAAGCCATATTTTACTCTTTTTCAGGCAACTGTAGAACGGAATCCTCCTGTTAAACCAGCTTCATTCCAAGTCTGAGAGAAACATCACATATCCATGGTGTCACACAGTCAATATCGGACCATTCTGATGTAGGATTTTAAAATTAAAGGCTAAAATGTCCAAGTAAATCTACAGTATATTTGACATCTTTTTCAGGCTGTTAAAGCCATATTTTACTCTTTTTCAGGCAACTGTAGAACGGAATCCTCCTGTTAAACCAGCTTCATTCCAAGTCTGAGAGAAACATCACATATCCATGGTGTCACACAGTCAATATCGGACCATTCTGATGTAGGATTTTAAAATTAAAGGCTAAAATGTCCAAGTAAATCTACAGTATATTTGACATCTTTTTCAGGCTGTTAAAGCCATATTTTACTCTTTTTCAGGCAACTGTAGAACGGAATCCTCCTGTTAAACCAGCTTCATTCCAAGTCTGAGAGAAACATCACATATCCATGGTGTCACACAGTCAATATCGGACCATTCTGATGTAGGATTTTAAAATTAAAGGCTAAAATGTCCAAGTAAATCTACAGTATATTTGACATCTTTTTCAGGCTGTTAAAGCCATATTTTACTCTTTTTCAGGCAACTGTAGAACGGAATCCTCCTGTTAAACCAGCTTCATTCCAAGTCTGAGAGAAACATCACATATCCATGGTGTCACACAGTCAATATTGGACCATTCTGATGTAGGATTTTAAAATTAAAGGCTAAAATGTCCAAGTAAATCTACAGTATATTTGACATCTTTTTCAGGCTGTTAAAGCCATATTTTACTCTTTTTCAGGCAACTGTAGAACGGAATCCTCCTGTTAAACCAGCTTCATTCCAAGTCTGAGAGAAACATCACATATCCATGGTGTCACACAGTCAATATTGGACCATTCTGATGTAGGATTTTAAAATTAAAGGCTAAAATGTCCAAGTAAATCTACAGTATATTTGACATCTTTTTCAGGCTGTTAAAGCCATATTTTACTCTTTTTCAGGCAACTGTAGAACGGAATCCTCCTGTTAAACCAGCTTCATTCCAAGTCTGAGAGAAACATCACATATCCATGGTGTCACACAGTCAATATCGGACCATTCTGATGTAGGATTTTAAAATTAAAGGCTAAAATGTCCAAGTAAATCTACAGTATATTTGACATCTTTTTCAGGCTGTTAAAGCCATATTTTACTCTTTTTCAGGCAACTGTAGAACGGAATCCTCCTGTTAAACCAGCTTCATTCCAAGTCTGAGAGAAACATCACATATCCATGGTGTCACACAGTCAATATCGGACCATTCTGATGTAGGATTTTAAAATTAAAGGCTAAAATGTCCAAGTAAATCTACAGTATATTTGACATCTTTTTCAGGCTGTTAAAGCCATATTTTACTCTTTTTCAGGCAACTGTAGAACGGAATCCTCCTGTTAAACCAGCTTCATTCCAAGTCTGAGAGAAACATCACATATCCATGGTGTCACACAGTCAATATCGGACCATTCTGATGTAGGATTTTAAAATTAAAGGCTAAAATGTCCAAGTAAATCTACAGTATATTTGACATCTTTTTCAGGCTGTTAAAGCCATATTTTACTCTTTTTCAGGCAACTGTAGAACGGAATCCTCCTGTTAAACCAGCTTCATTCCAAGTCTGAGAGAAACATCACATATCCATGGTGTCACACAGTCAATATCGGACCATTCTGATGTAGGATTTTAAAATTAAAGGCTAAAATGTCCAAGTAAATCTACAGTATATTTGACATCTTTTTCAGGCTGTTAAAGCCATATTTTACTCTTTTTCAGGCAACTGTAGAACGGAATCCTCCTGTTAAACCAGCTTCATTCCAAGTCTGAGAGAAACATCACATATCCATGGTGTCACACAGTCAATATTGGACCATTCTGATGTAGGATTTTAAAATTAAAGGCTAAAATGTCCAAGTAAATCTACAGTATATTTGACATCTTTTTCAGGCTGTTAAAGCCATATTTTACTCTTTTTCAGGCAACTGTAGAACGGAATCCTCCTGTTAAACCAGCTTCATTCCAAGTCTGAGAGAAACATCACATATCCATGGTGTCACACAGTCAATATCGGACCATTCTGATGTAGGATTTTAAAATTAAAGGCTAAAATGTCCAAGTAAATCTACAGTATATTTGACATCTTTTTCAGGCTGTTAAAGCCATATTTTACTCTTTTTCAGGCAACTGTAGAACGGAATCCTCCTGTTAAACCAGCTTCATTCCAAGTCTGAGAGAAACATCACATATCCATGGTGTCACACAGTCAATATCGGACCATTCTGATGTAGGATTTTAAAATTAAAGGCTAAAATGTCCAAGTAAATCTACAGTATATTTGACATCTTTTTCAGGCTGTTAAAGCCATATTTTACTCTTTTTCAGGCAACTGTAGAACGGAATCCTCCTGTTAAACCAGCTTCATTCCAAGTCTGAGAGAAACATCACATATCCATGGTGTCACACAGTCAATATCGGACCATTCTGATGTAGGATTTTAAAATTAAAGGCTAAAATGTCCAAGTAAATCTACAGTATATTTGACATCTTTTTCAGGCTGTTAAAGCCATATTTTACTCTTTTTCAGGCAACTGTAGAACGGAATCCTCCTGTTAAACCAGCTTCATTCCAAGTCTGAGAGAAACATCACATATCCATGGTGTCACACAGTCAATATCGGACCATTCTGATGTAGGATTTTAAAATTAAAGGCTAAAATGTCCAAGTAAATCTACAGTATATTTGACATCTTTTTCAGGCTGTTAAAGCCATATTTTACTCTTTTTCAGGCAACTGTAGAACGGAATCCTCCTGTTAAACCAGCTTCATTCCAAGTCTGAGAGAAACATCACATATCCATGGTGTCACACAGTCAATATTGGACCATTCTGATGTAGGATTTTAAAATTAAAGGCTAAAATGTCCAAGTAAATCTACAGTATATTTGACATCTTTTTCAGGCTGTTAAAGCCATATTTTACTCTTTTTCAGGCAACTGTAGAACGGAATCCTCCTGTTAAACCAGCTTCATTCCAAGTCTGAGAGAAACATCACATATCCATGGTGTCACACAGTCAATATTGGACCATTCTGATGTAGGATTTTAAAATTAAAGGCTAAAATGTCCAAGTAAATCTACAGTATATTTGACATCTTTTTCAGGCTGTTAAAGCCATATTTTACTCTTTTTCAGGCAACTGTAGAACGGAATCCTCCTGTTAAACCAGCTTCATTCCAAGTCTGAGAGAAACATCACATATCCATGGTGTCACACAGTCAATATCGGACCATTCTGATGTAGGATTTTAAAATTAAAGGCTAAAATGTCCAAGTAAATCTACAGTATATTTGACATCTTTTTCAGGCTGTTAAAGCCATATTTTACTCTTTTTCAGGCAACTGTAGAACGGAATCCTCCTGTTAAACCAGCTTCATTCCAAGTCTGAGAGAAACATCACATATCCATGGTGTCACACAGTCAATATTGGACCATTCTGATGTAGGATTTTAAAATTAAAGGCTAAAATGTCCAAGTAAATCTACAGTATATTTGACATCTTTTTCAGGCTGTTAAAGCCATATTTTACTCTTTTTCAGGCAACTGTAGAACGGAATCCTCCTGTTAAACCAGCTTCATTCCAAGTCTGAGAGAAACATCACATATCCATGGTGTCACACAGTCAATATCGGACCATTCTGATGTAGGATTTTAAAATTAAAGGCTAAAATGTCCAAGTAAATCTACAGTATATTTGACATCTTTTTCAGGCTGTTAAAGCCATATTTTACTCTTTTTCAGGCAACTGTAGAACGGAATCCTCCTGTTAAACCAGCTTCATTCCAAGTCTGAGAGAAACATCACATATCCATGGTGTCACACAGTCAATATTGGACCATTCTGATGTAGGATTTTAAAATTAAAGGCTAAAATGTCCAAGTAAATCTACAGTATATTTGACATCTTTTTCAGGCTGTTAAAGCCATATTTTACTCTTTTTCAGGCAACTGTAGAACGGAATCCTCCTGTTAAACCAGCTTCATTCCAAGTCTGAGAGAAACATCACATATCCATGGTGTCACACAGTCAATATCGGACCATTCTGATGTAGGATTTTAAAATTAAAGGCTAAAATGTCCAAGTAAATCTACAGTATATTTGACATCTTTTTCAGGCTGTTAAAGCCATATTTTACTCTTTTTCAGGCAACTGTAGAACGGAATCCTCCTGTTAAACCAGCTTCATTCCAAGTCTGAGAGAAACATCACATATCCATGGTGTCACACAGTCAATATCGGACCATTCTGATGTAGGATTTTAAAATTAAAGGCTAAAATGTCCAAGTAAATCTACAGTATATTTGACATCTTTTTCAGGCTGTTAAAGCCATATTTTACTCTTTTTCAGGCAACTGTAGAACGGAATCCTCCTGTTAAACCAGCTTCATTCCAAGTCTGAGAGAAACATCACATATCCATGGTGTCACACAGTCAATATCGGACCATTCTGATGTAGGATTTTAAAATTAAAGGCTAAAATGTCCAAGTAAATCTACAGTATATTTGACATCTTTTTCAGGCTGTTAAAGCCATATTTTACTCTTTTTCAGGCAACTGTAGAACGGAATCCTCCTGTTAAACCAGCTTCATTCCAAGTCTGAGAGAAACATCACATATCCATGGTGTCACACAGTCAATATGGACCATTCTGATGTAGGATTTTAAAATTAAAGGCTAAAATGTCCAAGTAAATCTACAGTATATTTGACATCTTTTTCAGGCTGTTAAAGCCATATTTTACTCTTTTTCAGGCAACTGTAGAACGGAATCCTCCTGTTAAACCAGCTTCATTCCAAGTCTGAGAGAAACATCACATATCCATGGTGTCACACAGTCAATATGGACCATTCTGATGTAGGATTTTAAAATTAAAGGCTAAAATGTCCAAGTAAATCTACAGTATATTTGACATCTTTTTCAGGCTGTTAAAGCCATATTTTACTCTTTTTCAGGCAACTGTAGAACGGAATCCTCCTGTTAAACCAGCTTCATTCCAAGTCTGAGAGAAACATCACATATCCATGGTGTCACACAGTCAATATCGGACCATTCTGATGTAGGATTTTAAAATTAAAGGCTAAAATGTCCAAGTAAATCTACAGTATATTTGACATCTTTTTCAGGCTGTTAAAGCCATATTTTACTCTTTTTCAGGCAACTGTAGAACGGAATCCTCCTGTTAAACCAGCTTCATTCCAAGTCTGAGAGAAACATCACATATCCATGGTGTCACACAGTCAATATTGGACCATTCTGATGTAGGATTTTAAAATTAAAGGCTAAAATGTCCAAGTAAATCTACAGTATATTTGACATCTTTTTCAGGCTGTTAAAGCCATTTTACTCTTTTTCAGGCAACTGTAGAACGGAATCCTCCTGTTAAACCAGCTCCAAGTCTGAGAGAAAATCACATATCCATGGTGTCACACAGTCAATATCGGACCATTCTGATGTAGGATTTTAAAATTAAAGGCTAAAATGTCCAAGTAAATCTACAGTATATTTGACATCTTTTTCAGGCTGTTAAAGCCATATTTTACTCTTTTTCAGGCAACTGTAGAACATCCTCCTGTTAAACCAGCTTCATTCCAAGTCTGAGAAACATCACATATCCATGGTGTCACACAGTCAATACTGTAACATGGATTTTAAAATTAAAGGCTAAAATGTCCAAGTAAATCTACAGTATATTTGACATCTTTTTCAGGCTGTTAAAGCCATATTTTACTCTTTTTCAGGCAACTGTAGAAGGAATCCTCCTGAACCAGCTTCATTGTTAGTTGAGGACATATATCCATTCATCAGTTTAAATTAATGTGGTGATTTTGACATTGGCTATTGTAGTAAATTTCAGTATGTCTGATATGTGAACATCTGTTTGCCATCTTTCTCTTGCTGACCTCAACTTGAGGGAATGTCCTGTTCCTCATGTTCAAACCAGCTTCATTCCAAGTCTAGAGAAACATCATATCCACACAGTCAATATCGGACCATTCTGATGTAGGATTTTAAAATTAAAGGCTAAAATGTCCAAGTAAATCTACAGTATATTTGACATCTTTTTCAGGCTGTTAAAGCCATATTTTACTCTTTTTCAGGCAACTGTAGAACGGAATCCTCCTGTTAAACCAGCTTCATTCCAAGTCTGAGAGAAACATCACATATCCATGGTGTCACACAGTCAATATGGACCATTCTGATGTAGGATTTTAAAATTAAAGGCTAAAATGTCCAAGTAAATCTACAGTATATTTGACATCTTTTTCAGGCTGTTAAAGCCATATTTTACTCTTTTTCAGGCAACTGTAGAACGGAATCCTCCTGTTAAACCAGCTTCATTCCAAGTCTGAGAGAAACATCACATATCCATGGTGTCACACAGTCAATATCGGACC
Organism: Percina caprodes; assembly: GCA_013375575.1. NCBI lineage: Eukaryota > Metazoa > Chordata > Actinopteri > Perciformes > Percidae > Percina > Percina caprodes. The sequence goes on along the minus strand of JABXJD010001372.1, from coordinate 49,220 downwards.
ATTCTGATGTAGGATTTTAAAATTAAAGGCTAAAATGTCCAAGTAAATCTACAGTATATTTGACATCTTTTTCAGGCTGTTAAAGCCATATTTTACTCTTTTTCAGGCAACTGTAGAACGGAATCCTCCTGTTAAACCAGCTTCATTCCAAGTCTGAGAGAAACATCACATATCCATGGTGTCACACAGTCAATATCGGACCATTCTGATGTAGGATTTTAAAATTAAAGGCTAAAATGTCCAAGTAAATCTACAGTATATTTGACATCTTTTTCAGGCTGTTAAAGCCATATTTTACTCTTTTTCAGGCAACTGTAGAACGGAATCCTCCTGTTAAACCAGCTTCATTCCAAGTCTGAGAGAAACATCACATATCCATGGTGTCACACAGTCAATATTGGACCATTCTGTAGGTTTTTAGCCATTAGACCAAACAAGTAAATCTACAGGGTTAGATATGTTTTTCAGGCAAAAATAGGGGAATATCCTGTTAAACTGTTCATTCCAGTTAGAAACATCACATTCCATGGAATATCTTTCCACCGCTCTTTTTCTTTGTCAGTAAATGTCCAAGAAATCTGCAATAGACATCTATTCAACTGTTCTGTATTTTTTTTGGGCAACATCGGAATCCTCAGTGTCCAACTTCATTTTCTCAGGGCTGAATATTCTTTCAAACTCAGACCATTCTGATGTAAACCAGGATATCCAAAGGTGGGAGAAATCTACAGTAAGATGGGTCAGCAGCTGTTCGCCAGATTTATTTTTTCAGGCTACGTAGCGTAAACCTTGTAAAGGACACTTCCAGGATATTCATATCCATCACTGGGTTCCAGGTGTAGGTAATCTATGCACACAGGTCCAATGTGAGTTTGAGTGATCGCACATTAGTGCAACATGTACTGTTGGTTTCTTTTGTTTTATCAGGCTTCAAGTAAACATATTATCTACTTCTTTTTCATATACGGCCAGTAAACCTTTCTCCAACTAGAACAACCTCCTGTGCCAGATTGTCCCATGTCTGAGAGACACTTTAATATCCATGGTGTACACAGCCAATAGGACTACTTGTTGTATTTCAAAATCTGGCTGTAAAAGTCCCTATCTTAAGTCAATTTGCATCCATTCATGAAGGATTTTCCTTGCTGCCTGTTCACGGTTAATCCTGTGTCACTTCATTAGTACTGAGTTGGTCTCACTTTAGTTCAATGATCTCTCCGATGTTGATCTTCCTTTAAGCTTTGGCCAAGTCCTCTACAGTATATTTGACATCTTTTTCAGGCTGTTAAAGCCATATTTTACTCTTTTTCAGGCAACTGTAGAACGGAATCCTCCTGTTAAACCAGCTTCATTCCAAGTCTGAGAGAAACATCACATATCCATGGTGTCACACAGTCAATCCTGGACCATTCTGATGTAGGATTTTAAAATTAAAGGCTAAAATGTCCAAGTAAATCTACAGTATATTTGACATCTTTTTCAGGCTGTTAAAGCCATATTTTACTCTTTTTCAGGCAACTGTAGAACGGAATCCTCCTGTTAAACCAGCTTCATTCCAAGTCTGAGAGAAACATCACATATCCATGGTGTCACACAGTCAATATGACCATTCTGATGTAGGATTTTAAAATTAAAGGCTAAAATGTCCAAGTAAATCTACAGTATATTTGACATCTTTTTCAGGCTGTTAAAGCCATATTTTACTCTTTTTCAGGCAACTGTAGAACGGAATCCTCCTGTTAAACCAGCTTCATTCCAAGTCTGAGAGAAACATCACATATCCATGGTGTCACACAGTCAATATTACCATTCTTGATTTTAAAATTAAAGGCTAAAATGTCCAAGTAAATCTACAGTATATTTGACATCTTTTTCAGGCTGTTAAAGCCATATTTTAGTCTTTTTCAGGCAACTGTAGAACGGAATCCTCCTGTTAAACCAGCTTCATTCCAAGTCTGAGAGAAACATCACATATCCATGGTGTCCACAGGAATATTGGACCATAGCTGAGGATTTTAAAATTAAAGGCTAAAATGTCCAAGTAAATCTACAGTATATTTGACATTTTTCAGCAGCTCATACACAGGTTGTGCAATGCGTGAGGAATTCTGGATGTAAACTGCGATAGTAGCTGAGAAAGCCCATAATGGTGTCACACATCACCAACTGTCTCTGATGTTCTTTTAAAATTAAAGGCTAAAATGTCCAAGTAAATCTACAGTATATGTGCACCCCTTCTGCTGTTAAATGCGACCAACGTACCTCACCTGTTGGCGAAACAGTTCACATTTTTCAGGTCTTAACTTTACGCCATGTTTTTGAAGTGCTCTCAGGACTTTCGGACTTCGACATGCTCCTCGAAGGTTTTGAATAACACAGGATGTCATCCAGATAGGGATACAGCATTCGTCTCTGAGTGAGTCCAGCATCTCTTCCATACTCCTTTGAAAAGCTGCAGGCGCGTTGGAGAGGCCAAGGGTATCCGCACCCATTCGTATAAACCCCAGGGAGTTACAAATGCTGTGACGTGTCTTGAGCCTTCTGCCATGAACCCTTGGTGGTACGCCTTACCCTGATCAAGGATGCTGAACCAAGAGTGTCCCCCAAGGGTGTCGGTCAGATCTTGGATCCGAGGTAGTGGGTGTCTGTCAGGGATGGTCTTCTGGTTCAACAATCGATAGTCAATACAAAGGCGTAGTGAGCCGTCCTTTTTCGGACGCACACGACAGGGGCTGCGTAAGGGGACTTCGACTTGATGATCCATCCTTTTGCTAAGAGGTCTTGGATGTACTCCTTTACTTCGCGAACAGTGGTTTCGGAATAGAAGAGTAGGCTTTCTGTACAGGAATGTCATCTCTGAGGGTTATTGACATGTGTAAACTTGGAATACAGCCAATATCGTCAGCGTCTCTGGCGAAAGCAGGCGACTCCTCATACAGCATCTCTCTTACAGTCTGTTGTTGCTTCTCGTTAAGGTGACTTATATCAACTGGTGGTTGCCAGCGTGTGGGTATTCTGGTTGAGTCAGATGGGGTAGTCGTTATACCCTGGACCGTCACTCCTCTTTATCGGGTAAGTCAGTTTCGACTATTTTTTTGATTGGCTGAATACTGCCGAGTGGGGATTTTCTAGGCAGTATAATGTCATGTTTTGTCGGGTTCCCTAGAGGCACAGCTACGTAGGGGTTCCTCTCGTTCTGAATCTCAAGCAAGCCCTCACCTATGTCTAGTTGCTGTAGCTGTACGCAACTTTCCTCTGGTTCAAACAATACTAATGAGTCCGAGGGGTCAAGTTGGGGAGGCACTCTACACTTTACCCAGGTTACGCTACCCGCAGGGATTACTCTCTTTCTGCCCTATCCTTAAGCGTCCCTGTTGTGACACTGTTTTTCTGGTTTGTACAAAGTGTACAATAGTCTGTGCTGTCTCATCAGGAATGGACATAGCTCCACCTAGCAGTTGGGTTAAAGTGGGGCCTAATTTCTCTGGTTTTCCCTGGATTACCACTTCCACCACATTAAAGCCTATTAGCGGCATTTCGAGTGATAATGAACTCACAAGGAAGGGTACATTAATTGATAGGTCAGGATCTTCATTACCAGGCAAGTTCACAGTGATGATGACCCAACCATCAAAGGGAATGACTTCTCCATTTACTGCGTACACTTCCAACTTCCTTTTGTCTTTCAATAGGTCAATGAGCTCCGAAAGAGGGCGTATGTCAAGGTCAGGTAAGTATTTGTCCTTCCAGGATCTATCTATCATGCTGACTTGAGCCCCAGTGTCTACTAGCACATTAACTGCTAGGCCATTAAGGATACACTTAGTTAAAGCTTTTCTACCTATTAATTTGGCGATTTGTACATTGCTGGAAGCTGCCGGGTCTTGAACAGGCGTAACGGTAGTTTTCTTACTATTACGTTTGTTTACCTTAGTTGCCTCAGTGGTTGTGGCTAGCTTATTCATACTGATACACTGGCTGACGTTTAACCCTGCTTCTGCACCTGTCAAGTGGGACGTGGGAAGGGCTCCGGTTACTGTCTGTCCCCCTCAGCAACCGGTTGGCGTTTCCCTGATGCTTATGGTGTTTTAGACAGCCTCTAGCTCTGTGGCCCTCTTCGGCAAAGAAAACAGTGTCTACAGTCCCGCAAACCCTGCTCTACACACCTTGGACAACCATAGGATCTCTTTTTTGGTAATTTGGACTTTTGTGGGAGGACAGTGACAGGTTTGGTCTCTCTGTACTTTTTCTGCAAGGGAGTCTACTAGCTTTGTGAGCACATCTATTTTCTCTGTGAGCTGTTGTACAGTATCTGTTTTAGCTTTCTGCTCCACAGTTCCTTTCCTCACGTGTGGCTGTTCCACGTTTCCAGTCTCAACTTGAGCACTGTGTGCAGCGGCATGTTTCTGACGCTGTGTAGGGCCCAACCTACGCTGTCTTTCACTTTCATCACTTGTGATTTTCATGACATGCTTCAAGATTGTCTCATCTGTCACTGTGTGGTCTGAAAGTAAGGGTTTCAACTCCTGCGGATGTCATTGTGTTTGTGTCCTATCCCTTGGTATACGGTGTGCAAGAAGACATCTTGAACTGTGTCTGGGCTGTACTTAATCCCAGCTTCCGATTGTTTTGAGGAGAACAGGATTCTTTGCTTCAGTCCAATAACCCGATAGAGGAATTGCTGAGGGGTCTCATGCTACTTTGTTTTTCGCAACATTAGCTCGAAATAGTTCTGTTGCTAGCTTCTTTCCAAGTCTGACTGAAAATCACCTGAGCTCGGCTACAGTCATATCTTCCTTATTAAAACAAGGCTAAAATGTCCAAGTAAATCTACAGTATTTATGATCCTAAGCTGTTAAAGCCATATTTTACTCTTTTTCAGGAACTGTAGAACGGAATCCTCCTGTTCCAGCTTCATTCCACAGTCTGAGAGAAACATCACATATCCATGGTGATCACACAGTCAATTTGACCATTCTGATGCACCTTAAAATTAAAGGCTAAAATGTAAGTAAATCTTTTATTTGACATCTTTTTCAGGCTGTTAAAGCATATTTTACTGTTTTCAGGCAACTGTAGTGGGGACTCCTCCTGTTAAACCAGCTTGTCCAAGTCTGAGAGAAACATCACATATCCATGGTGTCACACATATTCACATTCTGGAGGAGTTTAAAATTAAACTAAAATGTCCAATAATTCTACAGCATTTGCTGTACATTTTCAGGCTGTTAAAGCCATATTACTCTTTTTCAGGCAACTGTAGCAGCAATCCTCCTGTTAAACCAGCTTCATTCCAAGTCTGAGAGAAACATCACATATCCATGGTGTCACACAGTCAATTGGACCATTCTGATGTAGGATTTTAAAATTAAAGGCTAAAATGTCCAAGTAAATCTACAGTATATTTGAGACTTTACAGGCTGTTAAAGCCATATTTTACTCTTTTCAGTGCTAACAATCCCCAACCCTCTGTCCTCAGTGTCTAAAAGGGTCTTACTGTACATTCGAGCATGGATGTATTCAAATTACCCTCTGCATCCTCCTAGAAAGCTCTGATGAATCCTTGTCTGGAACTGGGCCCACATTGTTAGCCATCTTTTACTCTTTTTCAGGCAACTGTAGAACGGAATCCTCCTGTTAAACCAGCTTCATTCCAAGTCTGAGGAAACATCACAATCCGGTGTCACCAGTCCTTTACAGCATTCTGATCAGCACCAAATTAAAGGCTAAAATGTCCAAGTAAATCTACAGTATATTGACAGCAGCTGTTAAAGCCATATTTTACTCTTTTCAGGCAACTGTAGCGGAATCCTCCAGTCACAAATTCAGGATCATTCTCAGAGCTGAAGAGCCAATCCCATACGAGGTGTCAAGAATCTGTAACGGCCCTGATGTGAGGCCTTTTCAAATTAAAAGCTTATTCTGCAAAAACAGGTATATTTGAGACCGGCAACAGGTATTGTGTTTCCTTTTTCAGGCAACTGTAGAACGGAATCCTCCTGTTAAACCAGCTTCATTCCAAGTCTGAGAGAAACATCACATATCCATGGTGTCACACAGTCATTAGACCATCATTAAGAAAGTTAAAATTAAAGGCTAAAATTTCCAAGTAAATCTACAGTATATTTGACAATCCAGGCTGTTAAAGCCATATTTTACTCTTTTTCAGGCAACTGTAGAACGGAATCCTCCTGTTAAACCAGCTTCATTCCAAGTCTGAGAGAAACATCACATATCCATGGTGTCACACAGTCAATATGGACCATTCTGAATGCTAAAATTAGGCTAAAATGCTGTAATTCTACAGTATATTTGTATATCTTTTTCAGGCTGTTAAAGCCATATTTTACTCTTTTTCAGGCAACTGTAGAACGGAATCCTCCTGTTAAACCAGCTTCATTCCAGTCTGAGAGAAACATCACATATCCATGGTGTCACACAGTCAATAGACCATTCTGATGTAGGATTTTAAAATTAAAGGCTAAAATGTCCAAGTAAATCTACAGTATATTTGACATCTTTTTCAGGCTTTAAAGCCATATTTTACTCTTTTTCAGGCAACTGTAAACGGAATCCTCCTGTTAAACCAGCTTCATTCCAAGTCTGAGAGAAACATCACATATCCATGGTGTCACACAGTCAATATCGGACCATTCTGATGTAGGATTTTAAAATTAAAGGCTAAAATGTCCAAGTAAATCTACAGTATATTTGACATCTTTTTCAGGCTGTTAAAGCCATATTTTACTCTTTTTCAGGCAACTGTAGAACGGAATCCTCCTGTTAAACCAGCTTCATTCCAAGTCTGAGAGAAACATCACATATCCATGGTGTCACACAGTCAATATCGGACCATTCTGATGTAGGATTTTAAAATTAAAGGCTAAAATGTCCAAGTAAATCTACAGTATATTTGACATCTTTTTCAGGCTGTTAAAGCCATATTTTACTCTTTTTCAGGCAACTGTAGAACGGAATCCTCCTGTTAAACCAGCTTCATTCCAAGTCTGAGAGAAACATCACATATCCATGGTGTCACACAGTCAATATCGGACCATTCTGATGTAGGATTTTAAAATTAAAGGCTAAAATGTCCAAGTAAATCTACAGTATATTTGACATCTTTTTCAGGCTGTTAAAGCCATATTTTACTCTTTTTCAGGCAACTGTAGAACGGAATCCTCCTGTTAAACCAGCTTCATTCCAAGTCTGAGAGAAACATCACATATCCATGGTGTCACACAGTCAATATCGGACCATTCTGATGTAGGATTTTAAAATTAAAGGCTAAAATGTCCAAGTAAATCTACAGTATATTTGACATCTTTTTCAGGCTGTTAAAGCCATATTTTACTCTTTTTCAGGCAACTGTAGAACGGAATCCTCCTGTTAAACCAGCTTCATTCCAAGTCTGAGAGAAACATCACATATCCATGGTGTCACACAGTCAATATCGGACCATTCTGATGTAGGATTTTAAAATTAAAGGCTAAAATGTCCAAGTAAATCTACAGTATATTTGACATCTTTTTCAGGCTGTTAAAGCCATATTTTACTCTTTTTCAGGCAACTGTAGAACGGAATCCTCCTGTTAAACCAGCTTCATTCCAAGTCTGAGAGAAACATCACATATCCATGGTGTCACACAGTCAATATCGGACCATTCTGATGTAGGATTTTAAAATTAAAGGCTAAAATGTCCAAGTAAATCTACAGTATATTTGACATCTTTTTCAGGCTGTTAAAGCCATATTTTACTCTTTTTCAGGCAACTGTAGAACGGAATCCTCCTGTTAAACCAGCTTCATTCCAAGTCTGAGAGAAACATCACATATCCATGGTGTCACACAGTCAATATCGGACCATTCTGATGTAGGATTTTAAAATTAAAGGCTAAAATGTCCAAGTAAATCTACAGTATATTTGACATCTTTTTCAGGCTGTTAAAGCCATATTTTACTCTTTTTCAGGCAACTGTAGAACGGAATCCTCCTGTTAAACCAGCTTCATTCCAAGTCTGAGAGAAACATCACATATCCATGGTGTCACACAGTCAATATCGGACCATTCTGATGTAGGATTTTAAAATTAAAGGCTAAAATGTCCAAGTAAATCTACAGTATATTTGACATCTTTTTCAGGCTGTTAAAGCCATATTTTACTCTTTTTCAGGCAACTGTAGAACGGAATCCTCCTGTTAAACCAGCTTCATTCCAAGTCTGAGAGAAACATCACATATCCATGGTGTCACACAGTCAATATCGGACCATTCTGATGTAGGATTTTAAAATTAAAGGCTAAAATGTCCAAGTAAATCTACAGTATATTTGACATCTTTTTCAGGCTGTTAAAGCCATATTTTACTCTTTTTCAGGCAACTGTAGAACGGAATCCTCCTGTTAAACCAGCTTCATTCCAAGTCTGAGAGAAACATCACATATCCATGGTGTCACACAGTCAATATCGGACCATTCTGATGTAGGATTTTAAAATTAAAGGCTAAAATGTCCAAGTAAATCTACAGTATATTTGACATCTTTTTCAGGCTGTTAAAGCCATATTTTACTCTTTTTCAGGCAACTGTAGAACGGAATCCTCCTGTTAAACCAGCTTCATTCCAAGTCTGAGAGAAACATCACATATCCATGGTGTCACACAGTCAATATCGGACCATTCTGATGTAGGATTTTAAAATTAAAGGCTAAAATGTCCAAGTAAATCTACAGTATATTTGACATCTTTTTCAGGCTGTTAAAGCCATATTTTACTCTTTTTCAGGCAACTGTAGAACGGAATCCTCCTGTTAAACCAGCTTCATTCCAAGTCTGAGAGAAACATCACATATCCATGGTGTCACACAGTCAATATCGGACCATTCTGATGTAGGATTTTAAAATTAAAGGCTAAAATGTCCAAGTAAATCTACAGTATATTTGACATCTTTTTCAGGCTGTTAAAGCCATATTTTACTCTTTTTCAGGCAACTGTAGAACGGAATCCTCCTGTTAAACCAGCTTCATTCCAAGTCTGAGAGAAACATCACATATCCATGGTGTCACACAGTCAATATCGGACCATTCTGATGTAGGATTTTAAAATTAAAGGCTAAAATGTCCAAGTAAATCTACAGTATATTTGACATCTTTTTCAGGCTGTTAAAGCCATATTTTACTCTTTTTCAGGCAACTGTAGAACGGAATCCTCCTGTTAAACCAGCTTCATTCCAAGTCTGAGAGAAACATCACATATCCATGGTGTCACACAGTCAATATCGGACCATTCTGATGTAGGATTTTAAAATTAAAGGCTAAAATGTCCAAGTAAATCTACAGTATATTTGACATCTTTTTCAGGCTGTTAAAGCCATATTTTACTCTTTTTCAGGCAACTGTAGAACGGAATCCTCCTGTTAAACCAGCTTCATTCCAAGTCTGAGAGAAACATCACATATCCATGGTGTCACACAGTCAATATCGGACCATTCTGATGTAGGATTTTAAAATTAAAGGCTAAAATGTCCAAGTAAATCTACAGTATATTTGACATCTTTTTCAGGCTGTTAAAGCCATATTTTACTCTTTTTCAGGCAACTGTAGAACGGAATCCTCCTGTTAAACCAGCTTCATTCCAAGTCTGAGAGAAACATCACATATCCATGGTGTCACACAGTCAATATCGGACCATTCTGATGTAGGATTTTAAAATTAAAGGCTAAAATGTCCAAGTAAATCTACAGTATATTTGACATCTTTTTCAGGCTGTTAAAGCCATATTTTACTCTTTTTCAGGCAACTGTAGAACGGAATCCTCCTGTTAAACCAGCTTCATTCCAAGTCTGAGAGAAACATCACATATCCATGGTGTCACACAGTCAATATCGGACCATTCTGATGTAGGATTTTAAAATTAAAGGCTAAAATGTCCAAGTAAATCTACAGTATATTTGACATCTTTTTCAGGCTGTTAAAGCCATATTTTACTCTTTTTCAGGCAACTGTAGAACGGAATCCTCCTGTTAAACCAGCTTCATTCCAAGTCTGAGAGAAACATCACATATCCATGGTGTCACACAGTCAATATCGGACCATTCTGATGTAGGATTTTAAAATTAAAGGCTAAAATGTCCAAGTAAATCTACAGTATATTTGACATATTTTTCAGGCTGTTAAAGCCATATTTTACTCTTTTTCAGGCAACTGTAGAACGGAATCCTCCTGTTAAACCAGCTTCATTCCAAGTCTGAGAGAAACATCACATATCCATGGTGTCACACAGTCAATATCGGACCATTCTGATGTAGGATTTTAAAATTAAAGGCTAAAATGTCCAAGTAAATCTACAGTATATTTGACATCTTTTTCAGGCTGTTAAAGCCATATTTTACTCTTTTTCAGGCAACTGTAGAACGGAATCCTCCTGTTAAACCAGCTTCATTCCAAGTCTGAGAGAAACATCACATATCCATGGTGTCACACAGTCAATATCGGACCATTCTGATGTAGGATTTTAAAATTAAAGGCTAAAATGTCCAAGTAAATCTACAGTATATTTGACATATTTTTCAGGCTGTTAAAGCCATATTTTACTCTTTTTCAGGCAACTGTAGAACGGAATCCTCCTGTTAAACCAGCTTCATTCCAAGTCTGAGAGAAACATCACATATCCATGGTGTCACACAGTCAATATCGGACCATTCTGATGTAGGATTTTAAAATTAAAGGCTAAAATGTCCAAGTAAATCTACAGTATATTTGACATCTTTTTCAGGCTGTTAAAGCCATATTTTACTCTTTTTCAGGCAACTGTAGAACGGAATCCTCCTGTTAAACCAGCTTCATTCCAAGTCTGAGAGAAACATCACATATCCATGGTGTCACACAGTCAATATCGGACCATTCTGATGTAGGATTTTAAAATTAAAGGCTAAAATGTCCAAGTAAATCTACAGTATATTTGACATCTTTTTCAGGCTGTTAAAGCCATATTTTACTCTTTTTCAGGCAACTGTAGAACGGAATCCTCCTGTTAAACCAGCTTCATTCCAAGTCTGAGAGAAACATCACATATCCATGGTGTCACACAGTCAATATCGGACCATTCTGATGTAGGTTTTTAAAATTAAAGGCTAAAATGTCCAAGTAAATCTACAGTATATTTGACATCTTTTTCAGGCTGTTAAAGCCATATTTTACTCTTTTTCAGGCAACTGTAGAACGGAATCCTCCTGTTAAACCAGCTTCATTCCAAGTCTGAGAGAAACATCACATATCCATGGTGTCACACAGTCAATATCGGACCATTCTGATGTAGGATTTTAAAATTAAAGGCTAAAATGTCCAAGTAAATCTACAGTATATTTGACATCTTTTTCAGGCTGTTAAAGCCATATTTTACTCTTTTTCAGGCAACTGTAGAACGGAATCCTCCTGTTAAACCAGCTTCATTCCAAGTCTGAGAGAAACATCACATATCCATGGTGTCACACAGTCAATATCGGACCATTCTGATGTAGGATTTTAAAATTAAAGGCTAAAATGTCCAAGTAAATCTACAGTATATTTGACATCTTTTTCAGGCTGTTAAAGCCATATTTTACTCTTTTTCAGGCAACTGTAGAACGGAATCCTCCTGTTAAACCAGCTTCATTCCAAGTCTGAGAGAAACATCACATATCCATGGTGTCACACAGTCAATATCGGACCATTCTGATGTAGGATTTTAAAATTAAAGGCTAAAATGTCCAAGTAAATCTACAGTATATTTGACATCTTTTTCAGGCTGTTAAAGCCATATTTTACTCTTTTTCAGGCAACTGTAGAACGGAATCCTCCTGTTAAACCAGCTTCATTCCAAGTCTGAGAGAAACATCACATATCCATGGTGTCACACAGTCAATATCGGACCATTCTGATGTAGGATTTTAAAATTAAAGGCTAAAATGTCCAAGTAAATCTACAGTATATTTGACATCTTTTTCAGGCTGTTAAAGCCATATTTTACTCTTTTTCAGGCAACTGTAGAACGGAATCCTCCTGTTAAACCAGCTTCATTCCAAGTCTGAGAGAAACATCACATATCCATGGTGTCACACAGTCAATATCGGACCATTCTGATGTAGGATTTTAAAATTAAAGGCTAAAATGTCCAAGTAAATCTACAGTATATTTGACATCTTTTTCAGGCTGTTAAAGCCATATTTTACTCTTTTTCAGGCAACTGTAGAACGGAATCCTCCTGTTAAACCAGCTTCATTCCAAGTCTGAGAGAAACATCACATATCCATGGTGTCACACAGTCAATATCGGACCATTCTGATGTAGGATTTTAAAATTAAAGGCTAAAATGTCCAAGTAAATCTACAGTATATTTGACATCTTTTTCAGGCTGTTAAAGCCATATTTTACTCTTTTTCAGGCAACTGTAGAACGGAATCCTCCTGTTAAACCAGCTTCATTCCAAGTCTGAGAGAAACATCACATATCCATGGTGTCACACAGTCAATATCGGACCATTCTGATGTAGGATTTTAAAATTAAAGGCTAAAATGTCCAAGTAAATCTACAGTATATTTGACATCTTTTTCAGGCTGTTAAAGCCATATTTTACTCTTTTTCAGGCAACTGTAGAACGGAATCCTCCTGTTAAACCAGCTTCATTCCAAGTCTGAGAGAAACATCACATATCCATGGTGTCACACAGTCAATATCGGACCATTCTGATGTAGGATTTTAAAATTAAAGGCTAAAATGTCCAAGTAAATCTACAGTATATTTGACATCTTTTTCAGGCTGTTAAAGCCATATTTTACTCTTTTTCAGGCAACTGTAGAACGGAATCCTCCTGTTAAACCAGCTTCATTCCAAGTCTGAGAGAAACATCACATATCCATGGTGTCACACAGTCAATATCGGACCATTCTGATGTAGGATTTTAAAATTAAAGGCTAAAATGTCCAAGTAAATCTACAGTATATTTGACATCTTTTTCAGGCTGTTAAAGCCATATTTTACTCTTTTTCAGGCAACTGTAGAACGGAATCCTCCTGTTAAACCAGCTTCATTCCAAGTCTGAGAGAAACATCACATATCCATGGTGTCACACAGTCAATATCGGACCATTCTGATGTAGGATTTTAAAATTAAAGGCTAAAATGTCCAAGTAAATCTACAGTATATTTGACATCTTTTTCAGGCTGTTAAAGCCATATTTTACTCTTTTTCAGGCAACTGTAGAACGGAATCCTCCTGTTAAACCAGCTTCATTCCAAGTCTGAGAGAAACATCACATATCCATGGTGTCACACAGTCAATATCGGACCATTCTGATGTAGGATTTTAAAATTAAAGGCTAAAATGTCCAAGTAAATCTACAGTATATTTGACATCTTTTTCAGGCTGTTAAAGCCATATTTTACTCTTTTTCAGGCAACTGTAGAACGGAATCCTCCTGTTAAACCAGCTTCATTCCAAGTCTGAGAGAAACATCACATATCCATGGTGTCACACAGTCAATATCGGACCATTCTGATGTAGGATTTTAAAATTAAAGGCTAAAATGTCCAAGTAAATCTACAGTATATTTGACATCTTTTTCAGGCTGTTAAAGCCATATTTTACTCTTTTTCAGGCAACTGTAGAACGGAATCCTCCTGTTAAACCAGCTTCATTCCAAGTCTGAGAGAAACATCACATATCCATGGTGTCACACAGTCAATATCGGACCATTCTGATGTAGGATTTTAAAATTAAAGGCTAAAATGTCCAAGTAAATCTACAGTATATTTGACATCTTTTTCAGGCTGTTAAAGCCATATTTTACTCTTTTTCAGGCAACTGTAGAACGGAATCCTCCTGTTAAACCAGCTTCATTCCAAGTCTGAGAGAAACATCACATATCCATGGTGTCACACAGTCAATATGGACCATTCTGATGTAGGATTTTAAAATTAAAGGCTAAAATGTCCAAGTAAATCTACAGTATATTTGACATCTTTTTCAGGCTGTTAAAGCCATATTTTACTCTTTTTCAGGCAACTGTAGAACGGAATCCTCCTGTTAAACCAGCTTCATTCCAAGTCTGAGAGAAACATCACATATCCATGGTGTCACACAGTCAATATCGGACCATTCTGATGTAGGATTTTAAAATTAAAGGCTAAAATGTCCAAGTAAATCTACAGTATATTTGACATCTTTTTCAGGCTGTTAAAGCCATATTTTACTCTTTTTCAGGCAACTGTAGAACGGAATCCTCCTGTTAAACCAGCTTCATTCCAAGTCTGAGAGAAACATCACATATCCATGGTGTCACACAGTCAATATCGGACCATTCTGATGTAGGATTTTAAAATTAAAGGCTAAAATGTCCAAGTAAATCTACAGTATATTTGACATCTTTTTCAGGCTGTTAAAGCCATATTTTACTCTTTTTCAGGCAACTGTAGAACGGAATCCTCCTGTTAAACCAGCTTCATTCCAAGTCTGAGAGAAACATCACATATCCATGGTGTCACACAGTCAATATCGGACCATTCTGATGTAGGATTTTAAAATTAAAGGCTAAAATGTCCAAGTAAATCTACAGTATATTTGACATCTTTTTCAGGCTGTTAAAGCCATATTTTACTCTTTTTCAGGCAACTGTAGAACGGAATCCTCCTGTTAAACCAGCTTCATTCCAAGTCTGAGAGAAACATCACATATCCATGGTGTCACACAGTCAATATCGGACCATTCTGATGTAGGATTTTAAAATTAAAGGCTAAAATGTCCAAGTAAATCTACAGTATATTTGACATCTTTTTCAGGCTGTTAAAGCCATATTTTACTCTTTTTCAGGCAACTGTAGAACGGAATCCTCCTGTTAAACCAGCTTCATTCCAAGTCTGAGAGAAACATCACATATCCATGGTGTCACACAGTCAATATCGGACCATTCTGATGTAGGATTTTAAAATTAAAGGCTAAAATGTCCAAGTAAATCTACAGTATATTTGACATCTTTTTCAGGCTGTTAAAGCCATATTTTACTCTTTTTCAGGCAACTGTAGAACGGAATCCTCCTGTTAAACCAGCTTCATTCCAAGTCTGAGAGAAACATCACATATCCATGGTGTCACACAGTCAATATCGGACCATTCTGATGTAGGATTTTAAAATTAAAGGCTAAAATGTCCAAGTAAATCTACAGTATATTTGACATCTTTTTCAGGCTGTTAAAGCCATATTTTACTCTTTTTCAGGCAACTGTAGAACGGAATCCTCCTGTTAAACCAGCTTCATTCCAAGTCTGAGAGAAACATCACATATCCATGGTGTCACACAGTCAATATCGGACCATTCTGATGTAGGATTTTAAAATTAAAGGCTAAAATGTCCAAGTAAATCTACAGTATATTTGACATCTTTTTCAGGCTGTTAAAGCCATATTTTACTCTTTTTCAGGCAACTGTAGAACGGAATCCTCCTGTTAAACCAGCTTCATTCCAAGTCTGAGAGAAACATCACATATCCATGGTGTCACACAGTCAATATCGGACCATTCTGATGTAGGATTTTAAAATTAAAGGCTAAAATGTCCAAGTAAATCTACAGTATATTTGACATCTTTTTCAGGCTGTTAAAGCCATATTTTACTCTTTTTCAGGCAACTGTAGAACGGAATCCTCCTGTTAAACCAGCTTCATTCCAAGTCTGAGAGAAACATCACATATCCATGGTGTCACACAGTCAATATCGGACCATTCTGATGTAGGATTTTAAAATTAAAGGCTAAAATGTCCAAGTAAATCTACAGTATATTTGACATCTTTTTCAGGCTGTTAAAGCCATATTTTACTCTTTTTCAGGCAACTGTAGAACGGAATCCTCCTGTTAAACCAGCTTCATTCCAAGTCTGAGAGAAACATCACATATCCATGGTGTCACACAGTCAATATCGGACCATTCTGATGTAGGATTTTAAAATTAAAGGCTAAAATGTCCAAGTAAATCTACAGTATATTTGACATCTTTTTCAGGCTGTTAAAGCCATATTTTACTCTTTTTCAGGCAACTGTAGAACGGAATCCTCCTGTTAAACCAGCTTCATTCCAAGTCTGAGAGAAACATCACATATCCATGGTGTCACACAGTCAATATCGGACCATTCTGATGTAGGATTTTAAAATTAAAGGCTAAAATGTCCAAGTAAATCTACAGTATATTTGACATCTTTTTCAGGCTGTTAAAGCCATATTTTACTCTTTTTCAGGCAACTGTAGAACGGAATCCTCCTGTTAAACCAGCTTCATTCCAAGTCTGAGAGAAACATCACATATCCATGGTGTCACACAGTCAATATCGGACCATTCTGATGTAGGATTTTAAAATTAAAGGCTAAAATGTCCAAGTAAATCTACAGTATATTTGACATCTTTTTCAGGCTGTTAAAGCCATATTTTACTCTTTTTCAGGCAACTGTAGAACGGAATCCTCCTGTTAAACCAGCTTCATTCCAAGTCTGAGAGAAACATCACATATCCATGGTGTCACACAGTCAATATCGGACCATTCTGATGTAGGATTTTAAAATTAAAGGCTAAAATGTCCAAGTAAATCTACAGTATATTTGACATCTTTTTCAGGCTGTTAAAGCCATATTTTACTCTTTTTCAGGCAACTGTAGAACGGAATCCTCCTGTTAAACCAGCTTCATTCCAAGTCTGAGAGAAACATCACATATCCATGGTGTCACACAGTCAATATCGGACCATTCTGATGTAGGATTTTAAAATTAAAGGCTAAAATGTCCAAGTAAATCTACAGTATATTTGACATCTTTTTCAGGCTGTTAAAGCCATATTTTACTCTTTTTCAGGCAACTGTAGAACGGAATCCTCCTGTTAAACCAGCTTCATTCCAAGTCTGAGAGAAACATCACATATCCATGGTGTCACACAGTCAATATCGGACCATTCTGATGTAGGATTTTAAAATTAAAGGCTAAAATGTCCAAGTAAATCTACAGTATATTTGACATCTTTTTCAGGCTGTTAAAGCCATATTTTACTCTTTTTCAGGCAACTGTAGAACGGAATCCTCCTGTTAAACCAGCTTCATTCCAAGTCTGAGAGAAACATCACATATCCATGGTGTCACACAGTCAATATCGGACCATTCTGATGTAGGATTTTAAAATTAAAGGCTAAAATGTCCAAGTAAATCTACAGTATATTTGACATCTTTTTCAGGCTGTTAAAGCCATATTTTACTCTTTTTCAGGCAACTGTAGAACGGAATCCTCCTGTTAAACCAGCTTCATTCCAAGTCTGAGAGAAACATCACATATCCATGGTGTCACACAGTCAATATCGGACCATTCTGATGTAGGATTTTAAAATTAAAGGCTAAAATGTCCAAGTAAATCTACAGTATATTTGACATCTTTTTCAGGCTGTTAAAGCCATATTTTACTCTTTTTCAGGCAACTGTAGAACGGAATCCTCCTGTTAAACCAGCTTCATTCCAAGTCTGAGAGAAACATCACATATCCATGGTGTCACACAGTCAATATCGGACCATTCTGATGTAGGATTTTAAAATTAAAGGCTAAAATGTCCAAGTAAATCTACAGTATATTTGACATCTTTTTCAGGCTGTTAAAGCCATATTTTACTCTTTTTCAGGCAACTGTAGAACGGAATCCTCCTGTTAAACCAGCTTCATTCCAAGTCTGAGAGAAACATCACATATCCATGGTGTCACACAGTCAATATCGGACCATTCTGATGTAGGATTTTAAAATTAAAGGCTAAAATGTCCAAGTAAATCTACAGTATATTTGACATCTTTTTCAGGCTGTTAAAGCCATATTTTACTCTTTTTCAGGCAACTGTAGAACGGAATCCTCCTGTTAAACCAGCTTCATTCCAAGTCTGAGAGAAACATCACATATCCATGGTGTCACACAGTCAATATCGGACCATTCTGATGTAGGATTTTAAAATTAAAGGCTAAAATGTCCAAGTAAATCTACAGTATATTTGACATCTTTTCAGGCTGTTAAAGCCATATTTTACTCTTTTTCAGGCAACTGTAGAACGGAATCCTCCTGTTAAACCAGCTTCATTCCAAGTCTGAGAGAAACATCACATATCCATGGTGTCACACAGTCAATATCGGACCATTCTGATGTAGGATTTTAAAATTAAAGGCTAAAATGTCCAAGTAAATCTACAGTATATTTGACATCTTTTTCAGGCTGTTAAAGCCATATTTTACTCTTTTTCAGGCAACTGTAGAACGGAATCCTCCTGTTAAACCAGCTTCATTCCAAGTCTGAGAGAAACATCACATATCCATGGTGTCACACAGTCAATATCGGACCATTCTGATGTAGGATTTTAAAATTAAAGGCTAAAATGTCCAAGTAAATCTACAGTATATTTGACATCTTTTTCAGGCTGTTAAAGCCATATTTTACTCTTTTTCAGGCAACTGTAGAACGGAATCCTCCTGTTAAACCAGCTTCATTCCAAGTCTGAGAGAAACATCACATATCCATGGTGTCACACAGTCAATATCGGACCATTCTGATGTAGGATTTTAAAATTAAAGGCTAAAATGTCCAAGTAAATCTACAGTATATTTGACATCTTTTTCAGGCTGTTAAAGCCATATTTTACTCTTTTTCAGGCAACTGTAGAACGGAATCCTCCTGTTAAACCAGCTTCATTCCAAGTCTGAGAGAAACATCACATATCCATGGTGTCACACAGTCAATATCGGACCATTCTGATGTAGGATTTTAAAATTAAAGGCTAAAATGTCCAAGTAAATCTACAGTATATTTGACATCTTTTTCAGGCTGTTAAAGCCATATTTTACTCTTTTTCAGGCAACTGTAGAACGGAATCCTCCTGTTAAACCAGCTTCATTCCAAGTCTGAGAGAAACATCACATATCCATGGTGTCACACAGTCAATATCGGACCATTCTGATGTAGGATTTTAAAATTAAAGGCTAAAATGTCCAAGTAAATCTACAGTATATTTGACATCTTTTTCAGGCTGTTAAAGCCATATTTTACTCTTTTTCAGGCAACTGTAGAACGGAATCCTCCTGTTAAACCAGCTTCATTCCAAGTCTGAGAGAAACATCACATATCCATGGTGTCACACAGTCAATATCGGACCATTCTGATGTAGGATTTTAAAATTAAAGGCTAAAATGTCCAAGTAAATCTACAGTATATTTGACATCTTTTTCAGGCTGTTAAAGCCATATTTTACTCTTTTTCAGGCAACTGTAGAACGGAATCCTCCTGTTAAACCAGCTTCATTCCAAGTCTGAGAGAAACATCACATATCCATGGTGTCACACAGTCAATATCGGACCATTCTGATGTAGGATTTTAAAATTAAAGGCTAAAATGTCCAAGTAAATCTACAGTATATTTGACATCTTTTTCAGGCTGTTAAAGCCATATTTTACTCTTTTTCAGGCAACTGTAGAACGGAATCCTCCTGTTAAACCAGCTTCATTCCAAGTCTGAGAGAAACATCACATATCCATGGTGTCACACAGTCAATATCGGACCATTCTGATGTAGGATTTTAAAATTAAAGGCTAAAATGTCCAAGTAAATCTACAGTATATTTGACATCTTTTTCAGGCTGTTAAAGCCATATTTTACTCTTTTTCAGGCAACTGTAGAACGGAATCCTCCTGTTAAACCAGCTTCATTCCAAGTCTGAGAGAAACATCACATATCCATGGTGTCACACAGTCAATATCGGACCATTCTGATGTAGGATTTTAAAATTAAAGGCTAAAATGTCCAAGTAAATCTACAGTATATTTGACATCTTTTTCAGGCTGTTAAAGCCATATTTTACTCTTTTTCAGGCAACTGTAGAACGGAATCCTCCTGTTAAACCAGCTTCATTCCAAGTCTGAGAGAAACATCACATATCCATGGTGTCACACAGTCAATATCGGACCATTCTGATGTAGGATTTTAAAATTAAAGGCTAAAATGTCCAAGTAAATCTACAGTATATTTGACATCTTTTTCAGGCTGTTAAAGCCATATTTTACTCTTTTTCAGGCAACTGTAGAACGGAATCCTCCTGTTAAACCAGCTTCATTCCAAGTCTGAGAGAAACATCACATATCCATGGTGTCACACAGTCAATATCGGACCATTCTGATGTAGGATTTTAAAATTAAAGGCTAAAATGTCCAAGTAAATCTACAGTATATTTGACATCTTTTTCAGGCTGTTAAAGCCATATTTTACTCTTTTTCAGGCAACTGTAGAACGGAATCCTCCTGTTAAACCAGCTTCATTCCAAGTCTGAGAGAAACATCACATATCCATGGTGTCACACAGTCAATATCGGACCATTCTGATGTAGGATTTTAAAATTAAAGGCTAAAATGTCCAAGTAAATCTACAGTATATTTGACATCTTTTTCAGGCTGTTAAAGCCATATTTTACTCTTTTTCAGGCAACTGTAGAACGGAATCCTCCTGTTAAACCAGCTTCATTCCAAGTCTGAGAGAAACATCACATATCCATGGTGTCACACAGTCAATATCGGACCATTCTGATGTAGGATTTTAAAATTAAAGGCTAAAATGTCCAAGTAAATCTACAGTATATTTGACATCTTTTTCAGGCTGTTAAAGCCATATTTTACTCTTTTTCAGGCAACTGTAGAACGGAATCCTCCTGTTAAACCAGCTTCATTCCAAGTCTGAGAGAAACATCACATATCCATGGTGTCACACAGTCAATATCGGACCATTCTGATGTAGGATTTTAAAATTAAAGGCTAAAATGTCCAAGTAAATCTACAGTATATTTGACATCTTTTTCAGGCTGTTAAAGCCATATTTTACTCTTTTTCAGGCAACTGTAGAACGGAATCCTCCTGTTAAACCAGCTTCATTCCAAGTCTGAGAGAAACATCACATATCCATGGTGTCACACAGTCAATATCGGACCATTCTGATGTAGGATTTTAAAATTAAAGGCTAAAATGTCCAAGTAAATCTACAGTATATTTGACATCTTTTTCAGGCTGTTAAAGCCATATTTTACTCTTTTTCAGGCAACTGTAGAACGGAATCCTCCTGTTAAACCAGCTTCATTCCAAGTCTGAGAGAAACATCACATATCCATGGTGTCACACAGTCAATATCGGACCATTCTGATGTAGGATTTTAAAATTAAAGGCTAAAATGTCCAAGTAAATCTACAGTATATTTGACATCTTTTTCAGGCTGTTAAAGCCATATTTTACTCTTTTTCAGGCAACTGTAGAACGGAATCCTCCTGTTAAACCAGCTTCATTCCAAGTCTGAGAGAAACATCACATATCCATGGTGTCACACAGTCAATATCGGACCATTCTGATGTAGGATTTTAAAATTAAAGGCTAAAATGTCCAAGTAAATCTACAGTATATTTGACATCTTTTTCAGGCTGTTAAAGCCATATTTTACTCTTTTTCAGGCAACTGTAGAACGGAATCCTCCTGTTAAACCAGCTTCATTCCAAGTCTGAGAGAAACATCACATATCCATGGTGTCACACAGTCAATATCGGACCATTCTGATGTAGGATTTTAAAATTAAAGGCTAAAATGTCCAAGTAAATCTACAGTATATTTGACATCTTTTTCAGGCTGTTAAAGCCATATTTTACTCTTTTTCAGGCAACTGTAGAACGGAATCCTCCTGTTAAACCAGCTTCATTCCAAGTCTGAGAGAAACATCACATATCCATGGTGTCACACAGTCAATATCGGACCATTCTGATGTAGGATTTTAAAATTAAAGGCTAAAATGTCCAAGTAAATCTACAGTATATTTGACATCTTTTTCAGGCTGTTAAAGCCATATTTTACTCTTTTTCAGGCAACTGTAGAACGGAATCCTCCTGTTAAACCAGCTTCATTCCAAGTCTGAGAGAAACATCACATATCCATGGTGTCACACAGTCAATATCGGACCATTCTGATGTAGGATTTTAAAATTAAAGGCTAAAATGTCCAAGTAAATCTACAGTATATTTGACATCTTTTTCAGGCTGTTAAAGCCATATTTTACTCTTTTTCAGGCAACTGTAGAACGGAATCCTCCTGTTAAACCAGCTTCATTCCAAGTCTGAGAGAAACATCACATATCCATGGTGTCACACAGTCAATATCGGACCATTCTGATGTAGGATTTTAAAATTAAAGGCTAAAATGTCCAAGTAAATCTACAGTATATTTGACATCTTTTTCAGGCTGTTAAAGCCATATTTTACTCTTTTTCAGGCAACTGTAGAACGGAATCCTCCTGTTAAACCAGCTTCATTCCAAGTCTGAGAGAAACATCACATATCCATGGTGTCACACAGTCAATATCGGACCATTCTGATGTAGGATTTTAAAATTAAAGGCTAAAATGTCCAAGTAAATCTACAGTATATTTGACATCTTTTTCAGGCTGTTAAAGCCATATTTTACTCTTTTTCAGGCAACTGTAGAACGGAATCCTCCTGTTAAACCAGCTTCATTCCAAGTCTGAGAGAAACATCACATATCCATGGTGTCACACAGTCAATATCGGACCATTCTGATGTAGGATTTTAAAATTAAAGGCTAAAATGTCCAAGTAAATCTACAGTATATTTGACATCTTTTTCAGGCTGTTAAAGCCATATTTTACTCTTTTTCAGGCAACTGTAGAACGGAATCCTCCTGTTAAACCAGCTTCATTCCAAGTCTGAGAGAAACATCACATATCCATGGTGTCACACAGTCAATATGGACCATTCTGATGTAGGATTTTAAAATTAAAGGCTAAAATGTCCAAGTAAATCTACAGTATATTTGACATCTTTTCAGGCTGTTAAAGCCATATTTTACTCTTTTTCAGGCAACTGTAGAACGGAATCCTCCTGTTAAACCAGCTTCATTCCAAGTCTGAGAGAAACATCACATATCCATGGTGTCACACAGTCAATATCGGACCATTCTGATGTAGGATTTTAAAATTAAAGGCTAAAATGTCCAAGTAAATCTACAGTATATTTGACATCTTTTTCAGGCTGTTAAAGCCATATTTTACTCTTTTTCAGGCAACTGTAGAACGGAATCCTCCTGTTAAACCAGCTTCATTCCAAGTCTGAGAGAAACATCACATATCCATGGTGTCACACAGTCAATATCGGACCATTCTGATGTAGGATTTTAAAATTAAAGGCTAAAATGTCCAAGTAAATCTACAGTATATTTGACATCTTTTTCAGGCTGTTAAAGCCATATTTTACTCTTTTTCAGGCAACTGTAGAACGGAATCCTCCTGTTAAACCAGCTTCATTCCAAGTCTGAGAGAAACATCACATATCCATGGTGTCACACAGTCAATATCGGACCATTCTGATGTAGGATTTTAAAATTAAAGGCTAAAATGTCCAAGTAAATCTACAGTATATTTGACATCTTTTTCAGGCTGTTAAAGCCATATTTTACTCTTTTTCAGGCAACTGTAGAACGGAATCCTCCTGTTAAACCAGCTTCATTCCAAGTCTGAGAGAAACATCACATATCCATGGTGTCACACAGTCAATATCGGACCATTCTGATGTAGGATTTTAAAATTAAAGGCTAAAATGTCCAAGTAAATCTACAGTATATTTGACATCTTTTTCAGGCTGTTAAAGCCATATTTTACTCTTTTTCAGGCAACTGTAGAACGGAATCCTCCTGTTAAACCAGCTTCATTCCAAGTCTGAGAGAAACATCACATATCCATGGTGTCACACAGTCAATATCGGACCATTCTGATGTAGGATTTTAAAATTAAAGGCTAAAATGTCCAAGTAAATCTACAGTATATTTGACATCTTTTTCAGGCTGTTAAAGCCATATTTTACTCTTTTTCAGGCAACTGTAGAACGGAATCCTCCTGTTAAACCAGCTTCATTCCAAGTCTGAGAGAAACATCACATATCCATGGTGTCACACAGTCAATATCGGACCATTCTGATGTAGGATTTTAAAATTAAAGGCTAAAATGTCCAAGTAAATCTACAGTATATTTGACATCTTTTTCAGGCTGTTAAAGCCATATTTTACTCTTTTTCAGGCAACTGTAGAACGGAATCCTCCTGTTAAACCAGCTTCATTCCAAGTCTGAGAGAAACATCACATATCCATGGTGTCACACAGTCAATATCGGACCATTCTGATGTAGGATTTTAAAATTAAAGGCTAAAATGTCCAAGTAAATCTACAGTATATTTGACATCTTTTTCAGGCTGTTAAAGCCATATTTTACTCTTTTTCAGGCAACTGTAGAACGGAATCCTCCTGTTAAACCAGCTTCATTCCAAGTCTGAGAGAAACATCACATATCCATGGTGTCACACAGTCAATATCGGACCATTCTGATGTAGGATTTTAAAATTAAAGGCTAAAATGTCCAAGTAAATCTACAGTATATTTGACATCTTTTTCAGGCTGTTAAAGCCATATTTTACTCTTTTTCAGGCAACTGTAGAACGGAATCCTCCTGTTAAACCAGCTTCATTCCAAGTCTGAGAGAAACATCACATATCCATGGTGTCACACAGTCAATATCGGACCATTCTGATGTAGGATTTTAAAATTAAAGGCTAAAATGTCCAAGTAAATCTACAGTATATTTGACATCTTTTTCAGGCTGTTAAAGCCATATTTTACTCTTTTTCAGGCAACTGTAGAACGGAATCCTCCTGTTAAACCAGCTTCATTCCAAGTCTGAGAGAAACATCACATATCCATGGTGTCACACAGTCAATATCGGACCATTCTGATGTAGGATTTTAAAATTAAAGGCTAAAATGTCCAAGTAAATCTACAGTATATTTGACATTTTTCAGGCTGTTAAAGCCATATTTTACTCTTTTTCAGGCAACTGTAGAACGGAATCCTCCTGTTAAACCAGCTTCATTCCAAGTCTGAGAGAAACATCACATATCCATGGTGTCACACAGTCAATATCGGACCATTCTGATGTAGGATTTTAAAATTAAAGGCTAAAATGTCCAAGTAAATCTACAGTATATTTGACATCTTTTTCAGGCTGTTAAAGCCATATTTTACTCTTTTTCAGGCAACTGTAGAACGGAATCCTCCTGTTAAACCAGCTTCATTCCAAGTCTGAGAGAAACATCACATATCCATGGTGTCACACAGTCAATATCGGACCATTCTGATGTAGGATTTTAAAATTAAAGGCTAAAATGTCCAAGTAAATCTACAGTATATTTGACATCTTTTTCAGGCTGTTAAAGCCATATTTTACTCTTTTTCAGGCAACTGTAGAACGGAATCCTCCTGTTAAACCAGCTTCATTCCAAGTCTGAGAGAAACATCACATATCCATGGTGTCACACAGTCAATATCGGACCATTCTGATGTAGGATTTTAAAATTAAAGGCTAAAATGTCCAAGTAAATCTACAGTATATTTGACATCTTTTTCAGGCTGTTAAAGCCATATTTTACTCTTTTTCAGGCAACTGTAGAACGGAATCCTCCTGTTAAACCAGCTTCATTCCAAGTCTGAGAGAAACATCACATATCCATGGTGTCACACAGTCAATATCGGACCATTCTGATGTAGGATTTTAAAATTAAAGGCTAAAATGTCCAAGTAAATCTACAGTATATTTGACATCTTTTTCAGGCTGTTAAAGCCATATTTTACTCTTTTTCAGGCAACTGTAGAACGGAATCCTCCTGTTAAACCAGCTTCATTCCAAGTCTGAGAGAAACATCACATATCCATGGTGTCACACAGTCAATATCGGACCATTCTGATGTAGGATTTTAAAATTAAAGGCTAAAATGTCCAAGTAAATCTACAGTATATTTGACATCTTTTTCAGGCTGTTAAAGCCATATTTTACTCTTTTTCAGGCAACTGTAGAACGGAATCCTCCTGTTAAACCAGCTTCATTCCAAGTCTGAGAGAAACATCACATATCCATGGTGTCACACAGTCAATATCGGACCATTCTGATGTAGGATTTTAAAATTAAAGGCTAAAATGTCCAAGTAAATCTACAGTATATTTGACATCTTTTTCAGGCTGTTAAAGCCATATTTTACTCTTTTTCAGGCAACTGTAGAACGGAATCCTCCTGTTAAACCAGCTTCATTCCAAGTCTGAGAGAAACATCACATATCCATGGTGTCACACAGTCAATATCGGACCATTCTGATGTAGGATTTTAAAATTAAAGGCTAAAATGTCCAAGTAAATCTACAGTATATTTGACATCTTTTTCAGGCTGTTAAAGCCATATTTTACTCTTTTTCAGGCAACTGTAGAACGGAATCCTCCTGTTAAACCAGCTTCATTCCAAGTCTGAGAGAAACATCACATATCCATGGTGTCACACAGTCAATATCGGACCATTCTGATGTAGGATTTTAAAATTAAAGGCTAAAATGTCCAAGTAAATCTACAGTATATTTGACATCTTTTTCAGGCTGTTAAAGCCATATTTTACTCTTTTTCAGGCAACTGTAGAACGGAATCCTCCTGTTAAACCAGCTTCATTCCAAGTCTGAGAGAAACATCACATATCCATGGTGTCACACAGTCAATATCGGACCATTCTGATGTAGGATTTTAAAATTAAAGGCTAAAATGTCCAAGTAAATCTACAGTATATTTGACATCTTTTTCAGGCTGTTAAAGCCATATTTTACTCTTTTTCAGGCAACTGTAGAACGGAATCCTCCTGTTAAACCAGCTTCATTCCAAGTCTGAGAGAAACATCACATATCCATGGTGTCACACAGTCAATATCGGACCATTCTGATGTAGGATTTTAAAATTAAAGGCTAAAATGTCCAAGTAAATCTACAGTATATTTGACATCTTTTTCAGGCTGTTAAAGCCATATTTTACTCTTTTTCAGGCAACTGTAGAACGGAATCCTCCTGTTAAACCAGCTTCATTCCAAGTCTGAGAGAAACATCACATATCCATGGTGTCACACAGTCAATATCGGACCATTCTGATGTAGGATTTTAAAATTAAAGGCTAAAATGTCCAAGTAAATCTACAGTATATTTGACATCTTTTTCAGGCTGTTAAAGCCATATTTTACTCTTTTTCAGGCAACTGTAGAACGGAATCCTCCTGTTAAACCAGCTTCATTCCAAGTCTGAGAGAAACATCACATATCCATGGTGTCACACAGTCAATATCGGACCATTCTGATGTAGGATTTTAAAATTAAAGGCTAAAATGTCCAAGTAAATCTACAGTATATTTGACATCTTTTTCAGGCTGTTAAAGCCATATTTTACTCTTTTTCAGGCAACTGTAGAACGGAATCCTCCTGTTAAACCAGCTTCATTCCAAGTCTGAGAGAAACATCACATATCCATGGTGTCACACAGTCAATATCGGACCATTCTGATGTAGGATTTTAAAATTAAAGGCTAAAATGTCCAAGTAAATCTACAGTATATTTGACATCTTTTTCAGGCTGTTAAAGCCATATTTTACTCTTTTTCAGGCAACTGTAGAACGGAATCCTCCTGTTAAACCAGCTTCATTCCAAGTCTGAGAGAAACATCACATATCCATGGTGTCACACAGTCAATATCGGACCATTCTGATGTAGGATTTTAAAATTAAAGGCTAAAATGTCCAAGTAAATCTACAGTATATTTGACATCTTTTTCAGGCTGTTAAAGCCATATTTTACTCTTTTTCAGGCAACTGTAGAACGGAATCCTCCTGTTAAACCAGCTTCATTCCAAGTCTGAGAGAAACATCACATATCCATGGTGTCACACAGTCAATATCGGACCATTCTGATGTAGGATTTTAAAATTAAAGGCTAAAATGTCCAAGTAAATCTACAGTATATTTGACATCTTTTTCAGGCTGTTAAAGCCATATTTTACTCTTTTTCAGGCAACTGTAGAACGGAATCCTCCTGTTAAACCAGCTTCATTCCAAGTCTGAGAGAAACATCACATATCCATGGTGTCACACAGTCAATATCGGACCATTCTGATGTAGGATTTTAAAATTAAAGGCTAAAATGTCCAAGTAAATCTACAGTATATTTGACATCTTTTTCAGGCTGTTAAAGCCATATTTTACTCTTTTTCAGGCAACTGTAGAACGGAATCCTCCTGTTAAACCAGCTTCATTCCAAGTCTGAGAGAAACATCACATATCCATGGTGTCACACAGTCAATATCGGACCATTCTGATGTAGGATTTTAAAATTAAAGGCTAAAATGTCCAAGTAAATCTACAGTATATTTGACATCTTTTTCAGGCTGTTAAAGCCATATTTTACTCTTTTTCAGGCAACTGTAGAACGGAATCCTCCTGTTAAACCAGCTTCATTCCAAGTCTGAGAGAAACATCACATATCCATGGTGTCACACAGTCAATATCGGACCATTCTGATGTAGGATTTTAAAATTAAAGGCTAAAATGTCCAAGTAAATCTACAGTATATTTGACATCTTTTTCAGGCTGTTAAAGCCATATTTTACTCTTTTTCAGGCAACTGTAGAACGGAATCCTCCTGTTAAACCAGCTTCATTCCAAGTCTGAGAGAAACATCACATATCCATGGTGTCACACAGTCAATATCGGACCATTCTGATGTAGGATTTTAAAATTAAAGGCTAAAATGTCCAAGTAAATCTACAGTATATTTGACATCTTTTTCAGGCTGTTAAAGCCATATTTTACTCTTTTTCAGGCAACTGTAGAACGGAATCCTCCTGTTAAACCAGCTTCATTCCAAGTCTGAGAGAAACATCACATATCCATGGTGTCACACAGTCAATATCGGACCATTCTGATGTAGGATTTTAAAATTAAAGGCTAAAATGTCCAAGTAAATCTACAGTATATTTGACATCTTTTTCAGGCTGTTAAAGCCATATTTTACTCTTTTTCAGGCAACTGTAGAACGGAATCCTCCTGTTAAACCAGCTTCATTCCAAGTCTGAGAGAAACATCACATATCCATGGTGTCACACAGTCAATATCGGACCATTCTGATGTAGGATTTTAAAATTAAAGGCTAAAATGTCCAAGTAAATCTACAGTATATTTGACATCTTTTTCAGGCTGTTAAAGCCATATTTTACTCTTTTTCAGGCAACTGTAGAACGGAATCCTCCTGTTAAACCAGCTTCATTCCAAGTCTGAGAGAAACATCACATATCCATGGTGTCACACAGTCAATATCGGACCATTCTGATGTAGGATTTTAAAATTAAAGGCTAAAATGTCCAAGTAAATCTACAGTATATTTGACATCTTTTTCAGGCTGTTAAAGCCATATTTTACTCTTTTTCAGGCAACTGTAGAACGGAATCCTCCTGTTAAACCAGCTTCATTCCAAGTCTGAGAGAAACATCACATATCCATGGTGTCACACAGTCAATATCGGACCATTCTGATGTAGGATTTTAAAATTAAAGGCTAAAATGTCCAAGTAAATCTACAGTATATTTGACATCTTTTTCAGGCTGTTAAAGCCATATTTTACTCTTTTTCAGGCAACTGTAGAACGGAATCCTCCTGTTAAACCAGCTTCATTCCAAGTCTGAGAGAAACATCACATATCCATGGTGTCACACAGTCAATATCGGACCATTCTGATGTAGGATTTTAAAATTAAAGGCTAAAATGTCCAAGTAAATCTACAGTATATTTGACATCTTTTTCAGGCTGTTAAAGCCATATTTTACTCTTTTTCAGGCAACTGTAGAACGGAATCCTCCTGTTAAACCAGCTTCATTCCAAGTCTGAGAGAAACATCACATATCCATGGTGTCACACAGTCAATATCGGACCATTCTGATGTAGGATTTTAAAATTAAAGGCTAAAATGTCCAAGTAAATCTACAGTATATTTGACATCTTTTTCAGGCTGTTAAAGCCATATTTTACTCTTTTTCAGGCAACTGTAGAACGGAATCCTCCTGTTAAACCAGCTTCATTCCAAGTCTGAGAGAAACATCACATATCCATGGTGTCACACAGTCAATATCGGACCATTCTGATGTAGGATTTTAAAATTAAAGGCTAAAATGTCCAAGTAAATCTACAGTATATTTGACATCTTTTTCAGGCTGTTAAAGCCATATTTTACTCTTTTTCAGGCAACTGTAGAACGGAATCCTCCTGTTAAACCAGCTTCATTCCAAGTCTGAGAGAAACATCACATATCCATGGTGTCACACAGTCAATATCGGACCATTCTGATGTAGGATTTTAAAATTAAAGGCTAAAATGTCCAAGTAAATCTACAGTATATTTGACATCTTTTTCAGGCTGTTAAAGCCATATTTTACTCTTTTTCAGGCAACTGTAGAACGGAATCCTCCTGTTAAACCAGCTTCATTCCAAGTCTGAGAGAAACATCACATATCCATGGTGTCACACAGTCAATATCGGACCATTCTGATGTAGGATTTTAAAATTAAAGGCTAAAATGTCCAAGTAAATCTACAGTATATTTGACATCTTTTTCAGGCTGTTAAAGCCATATTTTACTCTTTTTCAGGCAACTGTAGAACGGAATCCTCCTGTTAAACCAGCTTCATTCCAAGTCTGAGAGAAACATCACATATCCATGGTGTCACACAGTCAATATCGGACCATTCTGATGTAGGATTTTAAAATTAAAGGCTAAAATGTCCAAGTAAATCTACAGTATATTTGACATCTTTTTCAGGCTGTTAAAGCCATATTTTACTCTTTTTCAGGCAACTGTAGAACGGAATCCTCCTGTTAAACCAGCTTCATTCCAAGTCTGAGAGAAACATCACATATCCATGGTGTCACACAGTCAATATCGGACCATTCTGATGTAGGATTTTAAAATTAAAGGCTAAAATGTCCAAGTAAATCTACAGTATATTTGACATCTTTTTCAGGCTGTTAAAGCCATATTTTACTCTTTTTCAGGCAACTGTAGAACGGAATCCTCCTGTTAAACCAGCTTCATTCCAAGTCTGAGAGAAACATCACATATCCATGGTGTCACACAGTCAATATCGGACCATTCTGATGTAGGATTTTAAAATTAAAGGCTAAAATGTCCAAGTAAATCTACAGTATATTTGACATCTTTTTCAGGCTGTTAAAGCCATATTTTACTCTTTTTCAGGCAACTGTAGAACGGAATCCTCCTGTTAAACCAGCTTCATTCCAAGTCTGAGAGAAACATCACATATCCATGGTGTCACACAGTCAATATCGGACCATTCTGATGTAGGATTTTAAAATTAAAGGCTAAAATGTCCAAGTAAATCTACAGTATATTTGACATCTTTTTCAGGCTGTTAAAGCCATATTTTACTCTTTTTCAGGCAACTGTAGAACGGAATCCTCCTGTTAAACCAGCTTCATTCCAAGTCTGAGAGAAACATCACATATCCATGGTGTCACACAGTCAATATCGGACCATTCTGATGTAGGATTTTAAAATTAAAGGCTAAAATGTCCAAGTAAATCTACAGTATATTTGACATCTTTTTCAGGCTGTTAAAGCCATATTTTACTCTTTTTCAGGCAACTGTAGAACGGAATCCTCCTGTTAAACCAGCTTCATTCCAAGTCTGAGAGAAACATCACATATCCATGGTGTCACACAGTCAATATCGGACCATTCTGATGTAGGATTTTAAAATTAAAGGCTAAAATGTCCAAGTAAATCTACAGTATATTTGACATCTTTTTCAGGCTGTTAAAGCCATATTTTACTCTTTTTCAGGCAACTGTAGAACGGAATCCTCCTGTTAAACCAGCTTCATTCCAAGTCTGAGAGAAACATCACATATCCATGGTGTCACACAGTCAATATCGGACCATTCTGATGTAGGATTTTAAAATTAAAGGCTAAAATGTCCAAGTAAATCTACAGTATATTTGACATCTTTTTCAGGCTGTTAAAGCCATATTTTACTCTTTTTCAGGCAACTGTAGAACGGAATCCTCCTGTTAAACCAGCTTCATTCCAAGTCTGAGAGAAACATCACATATCCATGGTGTCACACAGTCAATATCGGACCATTCTGATGTAGGATTTTAAAATTAAAGGCTAAAATGTCCAAGTAAATCTACAGTATATTTGACATCTTTTTCAGGCTGTTAAAGCCATATTTTACTCTTTTTCAGGCAACTGTAGAACGGAATCCTCCTGTTAAACCAGCTTCATTCCAAGTCTGAGAGAAACATCACATATCCATGGTGTCACACAGTCAATATCGGACCATTCTGATGTAGGATTTTAAAATTAAAGGCTAAAATGTCCAAGTAAATCTACAGTATATTTGACATCTTTTTCAGGCTGTTAAAGCCATATTTTACTCTTTTTCAGGCAACTGTAGAACGGAATCCTCCTGTTAAACCAGCTTCATTCCAAGTCTGAGAGAAACATCACATATCCATGGTGTCACACAGTCAATATCGGACCATTCTGATGTAGGATTTTAAAATTAAAGGCTAAAATGTCCAAGTAAATCTACAGTATATTTGACATCTTTTTCAGGCTGTTAAAGCCATATTTTACTCTTTTTCAGGCAACTGTAGAACGGAATCCTCCTGTTAAACCAGCTTCATTCCAAGTCTGAGAGAAACATCACATATCCATGGTGTCACACAGTCAATATCGGACCATTCTGATGTAGGATTTTAAAATTAAAGGCTAAAATGTCCAAGTAAATCTACAGTATATTTGACATCTTTTTCAGGCTGTTAAAGCCATATTTTACTCTTTTTCAGGCAACTGTAGAACGGAATCCTCCTGTTAAACCAGCTTCATTCCAAGTCTGAGAGAAACATCACATATCCATGGTGTCACACAGTCAATATCGGACCATTCTGATGTAGGATTTTAAAATTAAAGGCTAAAATGTCCAAGTAAATCTACAGTATATTTGACATCTTTTTCAGGCTGTTAAAGCCATATTTTACTCTTTTTCAGGCAACTGTAGAACGGAATCCTCCTGTTAAACCAGCTTCATTCCAAGTCTGAGAGAAACATCACATATCCATGGTGTCACACAGTCAATATCGGACCATTCTGATGTAGGATTTTAAAATTAAAGGCTAAAATGTCCAAGTAAATCTACAGTATATTTGACATCTTTTTCAGGCTGTTAAAGCCATATTTTACTCTTTTTCAGGCAACTGTAGAACGGAATCCTCCTGTTAAACCAGCTTCATTCCAAGTCTGAGAGAAACATCACATATCCATGGTGTCACACAGTCAATATCGGACCATTCTGATGTAGGATTTTAAAATTAAAGGCTAAAATGTCCAAGTAAATCTACAGTATATTTGACATCTTTTTCAGGCTGTTAAAGCCATATTTTACTCTTTTTCAGGCAACTGTAGAACGGAATCCTCCTGTTAAACCAGCTTCATTCCAAGTCTGAGAGAAACATCACATATCCATGGTGTCACACAGTCAATATCGGACCATTCTGATGTAGGATTTTAAAATTAAAGGCTAAAATGTCCAAGTAAATCTACAGTATATTTGACATCTTTTTCAGGCTGTTAAAGCCATATTTTACTCTTTTTCAGGCAACTGTAGAACGGAATCCTCCTGTTAAACCAGCTTCATTCCAAGTCTGAGAGAAACATCACATATCCATGGTGTCACACAGTCAATATCGGACCATTCTGATGTAGGATTTTAAAATTAAAGGCTAAAATGTCCAAGTAAATCTACAGTATATTTGACATCTTTTTCAGGCTGTTAAAGCCATATTTTACTCTTTTTCAGGCAACTGTAGAACGGAATCCTCCTGTTAAACCAGCTTCATTCCAAGTCTGAGAGAAACATCACATATCCATGGTGTCACACAGTCAATATCGGACCATTCTGATGTAGGATTTTAAAATTAAAGGCTAAAATGTCCAAGTAAATCTACAGTATATTTGACATCTTTTTCAGGCTGTTAAAGCCATATTTTACTCTTTTTCAGGCAACTGTAGAACGGAATCCTCCTGTTAAACCAGCTTCATTCCAAGTCTGAGAGAAACATCACATATCCATGGTGTCACACAGTCAATATCGGACCATTCTGATGTAGGATTTTAAAATTAAAGGCTAAAATGTCCAAGTAAATCTACAGTATATTTGACATCTTTTTCAGGCTGTTAAAGCCATATTTTACTCTTTTTCAGGCAACTGTAGAACGGAATCCTCCTGTTAAACCAGCTTCATTCCAAGTCTGAGAGAAACATCACATATCCATGGTGTCACACAGTCAATATCGGACCATTCTGATGTAGGATTTTAAAATTAAAGGCTAAAATGTCCAAGTAAATCTACAGTATATTTGACATCTTTTTCAGGCTGTTAAAGCCATATTTTACTCTTTTTCAGGCAACTGTAGAACGGAATCCTCCTGTTAAACCAGCTTCATTCCAAGTCTGAGAGAAACATCACATATCCATGGTGTCACACAGTCAATATCGGACCATTCTGATGTAGGATTTTAAAATTAAAGGCTAAAATGTCCAAGTAAATCTACAGTATATTTGACATCTTTTTCAGGCTGTTAAAGCCATATTTTACTCTTTTTCAGGCAACTGTAGAACGGAATCCTCCTGTTAAACCAGCTTCATTCCAAGTCTGAGAGAAACATCACATATCCATGGTGTCACACAGTCAATATCGGACCATTCTGATGTAGGATTTTAAAATTAAAGGCTAAAATGTCCAAGTAAATCTACAGTATATTTGACATCTTTTTCAGGCTGTTAAAGCCATATTTTACTCTTTTTCAGGCAACTGTAGAACGGAATCCTCCTGTTAAACCAGCTTCATTCCAAGTCTGAGAGAAACATCACATATCCATGGTGTCACACAGTCAATATCGGACCATTCTGATGTAGGATTTTAAAATTAAAGGCTAAAATGTCCAAGTAAATCTACAGTATATTTGACATCTTTTTCAGGCTGTTAAAGCCATATTTTACTCTTTTTCAGGCAACTGTAGAACGGAATCCTCCTGTTAAACCAGCTTCATTCCAAGTCTGAGAGAAACATCACATATCCATGGTGTCACACAGTCAATATCGGACCATTCTGATGTAGGATTTTAAAATTAAAGGCTAAAATGTCCAAGTAAATCTACAGTATATTTGACATCTTTTTCAGGCTGTTAAAGCCATATTTTACTCTTTTTCAGGCAACTGTAGAACGGAATCCTCCTGTTAAACCAGCTTCATTCCAAGTCTGAGAGAAACATCACATATCCATGGTGTCACACAGTCAATATCGGACCATTCTGATGTAGGATTTTAAAATTAAAGGCTAAAATGTCCAAGTAAATCTACAGTATATTTGACATCTTTTTCAGGCTGTTAAAGCCATATTTTACTCTTTTTCAGGCAACTGTAGAACGGAATCCTCCTGTTAAACCAGCTTCATTCCAAGTCTGAGAGAAACATCACATATCCATGGTGTCACACAGTCAATATCGGACCATTCTGATGTAGGATTTTAAAATTAAAGGCTAAAATGTCCAAGTAAATCTACAGTATATTTGACATCTTTTTCAGGCTGTTAAAGCCATATTTTACTCTTTTTCAGGCAACTGTAGAACGGAATCCTCCTGTTAAACCAGCTTCATTCCAAGTCTGAGAGAAACATCACATATCCATGGTGTCACACAGTCAATATCGGACCATTCTGATGTAGGATTTTAAAATTAAAGGCTAAAATGTCCAAGTAAATCTACAGTATATTTGACATCTTTTTCAGGCTGTTAAAGCCATATTTTACTCTTTTTCAGGCAACTGTAGAACGGAATCCTCCTGTTAAACCAGCTTCATTCCAAGTCTGAGAGAAACATCACATATCCATGGTGTCACACAGTCAATATCGGACCATTCTGATGTAGGATTTTAAAATTAAAGGCTAAAATGTCCAAGTAAATCTACAGTATATTTGACATCTTTTTCAGGCTGTTAAAGCCATATTTTACTCTTTTTCAGGCAACTGTAGAACGGAATCCTCCTGTTAAACCAGCTTCATTCCAAGTCTGAGAGAAACATCACATATCCATGGTGTCACACAGTCAATATCGGACCATTCTGATGTAGGATTTTAAAATTAAAGGCTAAAATGTCCAAGTAAATCTACAGTATATTTGACATCTTTTTCAGGCTGTTAAAGCCATATTTTACTCTTTTTCAGGCAACTGTAGAACGGAATCCTCCTGTTAAACCAGCTTCATTCCAAGTCTGAGAGAAACATCACATATCCATGGTGTCACACAGTCAATATCGGACCATTCTGATGTAGGATTTTAAAATTAAAGGCTAAAATGTCCAAGTAAATCTACAGTATATTTGACATCTTTTTCAGGCTGTTAAAGCCATATTTTACTCTTTTTCAGGCAACTGTAGAACGGAATCCTCCTGTTAAACCAGCTTCATTCCAAGTCTGAGAGAAACATCACATATCCATGGTGTCACACAGTCAATATCGGACCATTCTGATGTAGGATTTTAAAATTAAAGGCTAAAATGTCCAAGTAAATCTACAGTATATTTGACATCTTTTTCAGGCTGTTAAAGCCATATTTTACTCTTTTTCAGGCAACTGTAGAACGGAATCCTCCTGTTAAACCAGCTTCATTCCAAGTCTGAGAGAAACATCACATATCCATGGTGTCACACAGTCAATATCGGACCATTCTGATGTAGGATTTTAAAATTAAAGGCTAAAATGTCCAAGTAAATCTACAGTATATTTGACATCTTTTTCAGGCTGTTAAAGCCATATTTTACTCTTTTTCAGGCAACTGTAGAACGGAATCCTCCTGTTAAACCAGCTTCATTCCAAGTCTGAGAGAAACATCACATATCCATGGTGTCACACAGTCAATATCGGACCATTCTGATGTAGGATTTTAAAATTAAAGGCTAAAATGTCCAAGTAAATCTACAGTATATTTGACATCTTTTTCAGGCTGTTAAAGCCATATTTTACTCTTTTTCAGGCAACTGTAGAACGGAATCCTCCTGTTAAACCAGCTTCATTCCAAGTCTGAGAGAAACATCACATATCCATGGTGTCACACAGTCAATATCGGACCATTCTGATGTAGGATTTTAAAATTAAAGGCTAAAATGTCCAAGTAAATCTACAGTATATTTGACATCTTTTTCAGGCTGTTAAAGCCATATTTTACTCTTTTTCAGGCAACTGTAGAACGGAATCCTCCTGTTAAACCAGCTTCATTCCAAGTCTGAGAGAAACATCACATATCCATGGTGTCACACAGTCAATATCGGACCATTCTGATGTAGGATTTTAAAATTAAAGGCTAAAATGTCCAAGTAAATCTACAGTATATTTGACATCTTTTTCAGGCTGTTAAAGCCATATTTTACTCTTTTTCAGGCAACTGTAGAACGGAATCCTCCTGTTAAACCAGCTTCATTCCAAGTCTGAGAGAAACATCACATATCCATGGTGTCACACAGTCAATATCGGACCATTCTGATGTAGGATTTTAAAATTAAAGGCTAAAATGTCCAAGTAAATCTACAGTATATTTGACATCTTTTTCAGGCTGTTAAAGCCATATTTTACTCTTTTTCAGGCAACTGTAGAACGGAATCCTCCTGTTAAACCAGCTTCATTCCAAGTCTGAGAGAAACATCACATATCCATGGTGTCACACAGTCAATATCGGACCATTCTGATGTAGGATTTTAAAATTAAAGGCTAAAATGTCCAAGTAAATCTACAGTATATTTGACATCTTTTTCAGGCTGTTAAAGCCATATTTTACTCTTTTTCAGGCAACTGTAGAACGGAATCCTCCTGTTAAACCAGCTTCATTCCAAGTCTGAGAGAAACATCACATATCCATGGTGTCACACAGTCAATATCGGACCATTCTGATGTAGGATTTTAAAATTAAAGGCTAAAATGTCCAAGTAAATCTACAGTATATTTGACATCTTTTTCAGGCTGTTAAAGCCATATTTTACTCTTTTTCAGGCAACTGTAGAACGGAATCCTCCTGTTAAACCAGCTTCATTCCAAGTCTGAGAGAAACATCACATATCCATGGTG
The DNA here is from genome assembly GCA_013375575.1 of Percina caprodes. NCBI lineage: Eukaryota > Metazoa > Chordata > Actinopteri > Perciformes > Percidae > Percina > Percina caprodes. Next base: position 11,083 of record JABXJD010001372.1, on the reverse strand, counting down.
TCACACAGTCAATATCGGACCATTCTGATGTAGGATTTTAAAATTAAAGGCTAAAATGTCCAAGTAAATCTACAGTATATTTGACATCTTTTTCAGGCTGTTAAAGCCATATTTTACTCTTTTTCAGGCAACTGTAGAACGGAATCCTCCTGTTAAACCAGCTTCATTCCAAGTCTGAGAGAAACATCACATATCCATGGTGTCACACAGTCAATATCGGACCATTCTGATGTAGGATTTTAAAATTAAAGGCTAAAATGTCCAAGTAAATCTACAGTATATTTGACATCTTTTTCAGGCTGTTAAAGCCATATTTTACTCTTTTTCAGGCAACTGTAGAACGGAATCCTCCTGTTAAACCAGCTTCATTCCAAGTCTGAGAGAAACATCACATATCCATGGTGTCACACAGTCAATATCGGACCATTCTGATGTAGGATTTTAAAATTAAAGGCTAAAATGTCCAAGTAAATCTACAGTATATTTGACATCTTTTTCAGGCTGTTAAAGCCATATTTTACTCTTTTTCAGGCAACTGTAGAACGGAATCCTCCTGTTAAACCAGCTTCATTCCAAGTCTGAGAGAAACATCACATATCCATGGTGTCACACAGTCAATATCGGACCATTCTGATGTAGGATTTTAAAATTAAAGGCTAAAATGTCCAAGTAAATCTACAGTATATTTGACATCTTTTTCAGGCTGTTAAAGCCATATTTTACTCTTTTTCAGGCAACTGTAGAACGGAATCCTCCTGTTAAACCAGCTTCATTCCAAGTCTGAGAGAAACATCACATATCCATGGTGTCACACAGTCAATATCGGACCATTCTGATGTAGGATTTTAAAATTAAAGGCTAAAATGTCCAAGTAAATCTACAGTATATTTGACATCTTTTTCAGGCTGTTAAAGCCATATTTTACTCTTTTTCAGGCAACTGTAGAACGGAATCCTCCTGTTAAACCAGCTTCATTCCAAGTCTGAGAGAAACATCACATATCCATGGTGTCACACAGTCAATATCGGACCATTCTGATGTAGGATTTTAAAATTAAAGGCTAAAATGTCCAAGTAAATCTACAGTATATTTGACATCTTTTTCAGGCTGTTAAAGCCATATTTTACTCTTTTTCAGGCAACTGTAGAACGGAATCCTCCTGTTAAACCAGCTTCATTCCAAGTCTGAGAGAAACATCACATATCCATGGTGTCACACAGTCAATATCGGACCATTCTGATGTAGGATTTTAAAATTAAAGGCTAAAATGTCCAAGTAAATCTACAGTATATTTGACATCTTTTTCAGGCTGTTAAAGCCATATTTTACTCTTTTTCAGGCAACTGTAGAACGGAATCCTCCTGTTAAACCAGCTTCATTCCAAGTCTGAGAGAAACATCACATATCCATGGTGTCACACAGTCAATATCGGACCATTCTGATGTAGGATTTTAAAATTAAAGGCTAAAATGTCCAAGTAAATCTACAGTATATTTGACATCTTTTTCAGGCTGTTAAAGCCATATTTTACTCTTTTTCAGGCAACTGTAGAACGGAATCCTCCTGTTAAACCAGCTTCATTCCAAGTCTGAGAGAAACATCACATATCCATGGTGTCACACAGTCAATATCGGACCATTCTGATGTAGGATTTTAAAATTAAAGGCTAAAATGTCCAAGTAAATCTACAGTATATTTGACATCTTTTTCAGGCTGTTAAAGCCATATTTTACTCTTTTTCAGGCAACTGTAGAACGGAATCCTCCTGTTAAACCAGCTTCATTCCAAGTCTGAGAGAAACATCACATATCCATGGTGTCACACAGTCAATATCGGACCATTCTGATGTAGGATTTTAAAATTAAAGGCTAAAATGTCCAAGTAAATCTACAGTATATTTGACATCTTTTTCAGGCTGTTAAAGCCATATTTTACTCTTTTTCAGGCAACTGTAGAACGGAATCCTCCTGTTAAACCAGCTTCATTCCAAGTCTGAGAGAAACATCACATATCCATGGTGTCACACAGTCAATATCGGACCATTCTGATGTAGGATTTTAAAATTAAAGGCTAAAATGTCCAAGTAAATCTACAGTATATTTGACATCTTTTTCAGGCTGTTAAAGCCATATTTTACTCTTTTTCAGGCAACTGTAGAACGGAATCCTCCTGTTAAACCAGCTTCATTCCAAGTCTGAGAGAAACATCACATATCCATGGTGTCACACAGTCAATATCGGACCATTCTGATGTAGGATTTTAAAATTAAAGGCTAAAATGTCCAAGTAAATCTACAGTATATTTGACATCTTTTTCAGGCTGTTAAAGCCATATTTTACTCTTTTTCAGGCAACTGTAGAACGGAATCCTCCTGTTAAACCAGCTTCATTCCAAGTCTGAGAGAAACATCACATATCCATGGTGTCACACAGTCAATATCGGACCATTCTGATGTAGGATTTTAAAATTAAAGGCTAAAATGTCCAAGTAAATCTACAGTATATTTGACATCTTTTTCAGGCTGTTAAAGCCATATTTTACTCTTTTTCAGGCAACTGTAGAACGGAATCCTCCTGTTAAACCAGCTTCATTCCAAGTCTGAGAGAAACATCACATATCCATGGTGTCACACAGTCAATATCGGACCATTCTGATGTAGGATTTTAAAATTAAAGGCTAAAATGTCCAAGTAAATCTACAGTATATTTGACATCTTTTTCAGGCTGTTAAAGCCATATTTTACTCTTTTTCAGGCAACTGTAGAACGGAATCCTCCTGTTAAACCAGCTTCATTCCAAGTCTGAGAGAAACATCACATATCCATGGTGTCACACAGTCAATATCGGACCATTCTGATGTAGGATTTTAAAATTAAAGGCTAAAATGTCCAAGTAAATCTACAGTATATTTGACATCTTTTTCAGGCTGTTAAAGCCATATTTTACTCTTTTTCAGGCAACTGTAGAACGGAATCCTCCTGTTAAACCAGCTTCATTCCAAGTCTGAGAGAAACATCACATATCCATGGTGTCACACAGTCAATATCGGACCATTCTGATGTAGGATTTTAAAATTAAAGGCTAAAATGTCCAAGTAAATCTACAGTATATTTGACATCTTTTTCAGGCTGTTAAAGCCATATTTTACTCTTTTTCAGGCAACTGTAGAACGGAATCCTCCTGTTAAACCAGCTTCATTCCAAGTCTGAGAGAAACATCACATATCCATGGTGTCACACAGTCAATATCGGACCATTCTGATGTAGGATTTTAAAATTAAAGGCTAAAATGTCCAAGTAAATCTACAGTATATTTGACATCTTTTTCAGGCTGTTAAAGCCATATTTTACTCTTTTTCAGGCAACTGTAGAACGGAATCCTCCTGTTAAACCAGCTTCATTCCAAGTCTGAGAGAAACATCACATATCCATGGTGTCACACAGTCAATATCGGACCATTCTGATGTAGGATTTTAAAATTAAAGGCTAAAATGTCCAAGTAAATCTACAGTATATTTGACATCTTTTTCAGGCTGTTAAAGCCATATTTTACTCTTTTTCAGGCAACTGTAGAACGGAATCCTCCTGTTAAACCAGCTTCATTCCAAGTCTGAGAGAAACATCACATATCCATGGTGTCACACAGTCAATATCGGACCATTCTGATGTAGGATTTTAAAATTAAAGGCTAAAATGTCCAAGTAAATCTACAGTATATTTGACATCTTTTTCAGGCTGTTAAAGCCATATTTTACTCTTTTTCAGGCAACTGTAGAACGGAATCCTCCTGTTAAACCAGCTTCATTCCAAGTCTGAGAGAAACATCACATATCCATGGTGTCACACAGTCAATATCGGACCATTCTGATGTAGGATTTTAAAATTAAAGGCTAAAATGTCCAAGTAAATCTACAGTATATTTGACATCTTTTTCAGGCTGTTAAAGCCATATTTTACTCTTTTTCAGGCAACTGTAGAACGGAATCCTCCTGTTAAACCAGCTTCATTCCAAGTCTGAGAGAAACATCACATATCCATGGTGTCACACAGTCAATATCGGACCATTCTGATGTAGGATTTTAAAATTAAAGGCTAAAATGTCCAAGTAAATCTACAGTATATTTGACATCTTTTTCAGGCTGTTAAAGCCATATTTTACTCTTTTTCAGGCAACTGTAGAACGGAATCCTCCTGTTAAACCAGCTTCATTCCAAGTCTGAGAGAAACATCACATATCCATGGTGTCACACAGTCAATATCGGACCATTCTGATGTAGGATTTTAAAATTAAAGGCTAAAATGTCCAAGTAAATCTACAGTATATTTGACATCTTTTTCAGGCTGTTAAAGCCATATTTTACTCTTTTTCAGGCAACTGTAGAACGGAATCCTCCTGTTAAACCAGCTTCATTCCAAGTCTGAGAGAAACATCACATATCCATGGTGTCACACAGTCAATATCGGACCATTCTGATGTAGGATTTTAAAATTAAAGGCTAAAATGTCCAAGTAAATCTACAGTATATTTGACATCTTTTTCAGGCTGTTAAAGCCATATTTTACTCTTTTTCAGGCAACTGTAGAACGGAATCCTCCTGTTAAACCAGCTTCATTCCAAGTCTGAGAGAAACATCACATATCCATGGTGTCACACAGTCAATATCGGACCATTCTGATGTAGGATTTTAAAATTAAAGGCTAAAATGTCCAAGTAAATCTACAGTATATTTGACATCTTTTTCAGGCTGTTAAAGCCATATTTTACTCTTTTTCAGGCAACTGTAGAACGGAATCCTCCTGTTAAACCAGCTTCATTCCAAGTCTGAGAGAAACATCACATATCCATGGTGTCACACAGTCAATATCGGACCATTCTGATGTAGGATTTTAAAATTAAAGGCTAAAATGTCCAAGTAAATCTACAGTATATTTGACATCTTTTTCAGGCTGTTAAAGCCATATTTTACTCTTTTTCAGGCAACTGTAGAACGGAATCCTCCTGTTAAACCAGCTTCATTCCAAGTCTGAGAGAAACATCACATATCCATGGTGTCACACAGTCAATATCGGACCATTCTGATGTAGGATTTTAAAATTAAAGGCTAAAATGTCCAAGTAAATCTACAGTATATTTGACATCTTTTTCAGGCTGTTAAAGCCATATTTTACTCTTTTTCAGGCAACTGTAGAACGGAATCCTCCTGTTAAACCAGCTTCATTCCAAGTCTGAGAGAAACATCACATATCCATGGTGTCACACAGTCAATATCGGACCATTCTGATGTAGGATTTTAAAATTAAAGGCTAAAATGTCCAAGTAAATCTACAGTATATTTGACATCTTTTTCAGGCTGTTAAAGCCATATTTTACTCTTTTTCAGGCAACTGTAGAACGGAATCCTCCTGTTAAACCAGCTTCATTCCAAGTCTGAGAGAAACATCACATATCCATGGTGTCACACAGTCAATATCGGACCATTCTGATGTAGGATTTTAAAATTAAAGGCTAAAATGTCCAAGTAAATCTACAGTATATTTGACATCTTTTTCAGGCTGTTAAAGCCATATTTTACTCTTTTTCAGGCAACTGTAGAACGGAATCCTCCTGTTAAACCAGCTTCATTCCAAGTCTGAGAGAAACATCACATATCCATGGTGTCACACAGTCAATATCGGACCATTCTGATGTAGGATTTTAAAATTAAAGGCTAAAATGTCCAAGTAAATCTACAGTATATTTGACATCTTTTTCAGGCTGTTAAAGCCATATTTTACTCTTTTTCAGGCAACTGTAGAACGGAATCCTCCTGTTAAACCAGCTTCATTCCAAGTCTGAGAGAAACATCACATATCCATGGTGTCACACAGTCAATATCGGACCATTCTGATGTAGGATTTTAAAATTAAAGGCTAAAATGTCCAAGTAAATCTACAGTATATTTGACATCTTTTTCAGGCTGTTAAAGCCATATTTTACTCTTTTTCAGGCAACTGTAGAACGGAATCCTCCTGTTAAACCAGCTTCATTCCAAGTCTGAGAGAAACATCACATATCCATGGTGTCACACAGTCAATATCGGACCATTCTGATGTAGGATTTTAAAATTAAAGGCTAAAATGTCCAAGTAAATCTACAGTATATTTGACATCTTTTTCAGGCTGTTAAAGCCATATTTTACTCTTTTTCAGGCAACTGTAGAACGGAATCCTCCTGTTAAACCAGCTTCATTCCAAGTCTGAGAGAAACATCACATATCCATGGTGTCACACAGTCAATATCGGACCATTCTGATGTAGGATTTTAAAATTAAAGGCTAAAATGTCCAAGTAAATCTACAGTATATTTGACATCTTTTTCAGGCTGTTAAAGCCATATTTTACTCTTTTTCAGGCAACTGTAGAACGGAATCCTCCTGTTAAACCAGCTTCATTCCAAGTCTGAGAGAAACATCACATATCCATGGTGTCACACAGTCAATATCGGACCATTCTGATGTAGGATTTTAAAATTAAAGGCTAAAATGTCCAAGTAAATCTACAGTATATTTGACATCTTTTTCAGGCTGTTAAAGCCATATTTTACTCTTTTTCAGGCAACTGTAGAACGGAATCCTCCTGTTAAACCAGCTTCATTCCAAGTCTGAGAGAAACATCACATATCCATGGTGTCACACAGTCAATATCGGACCATTCTGATGTAGGATTTTAAAATTAAAGGCTAAAATGTCCAAGTAAATCTACAGTATATTTGACATCTTTTTCAGGCTGTTAAAGCCATATTTTACTCTTTTTCAGGCAACTGTAGAACGGAATCCTCCTGTTAAACCAGCTTCATTCCAAGTCTGAGAGAAACATCACATATCCATGGTGTCACACAGTCAATATCGGACCATTCTGATGTAGGATTTTAAAATTAAAGGCTAAAATGTCCAAGTAAATCTACAGTATATTTGACATCTTTTTCAGGCTGTTAAAGCCATATTTTACTCTTTTTCAGGCAACTGTAGAACGGAATCCTCCTGTTAAACCAGCTTCATTCCAAGTCTGAGAGAAACATCACATATCCATGGTGTCACACAGTCAATATCGGACCATTCTGATGTAGGATTTTAAAATTAAAGGCTAAAATGTCCAAGTAAATCTACAGTATATTTGACATCTTTTTCAGGCTGTTAAAGCCATATTTTACTCTTTTTCAGGCAACTGTAGAACGGAATCCTCCTGTTAAACCAGCTTCATTCCAAGTCTGAGAGAAACATCACATATCCATGGTGTCACACAGTCAATATCGGACCATTCTGATGTAGGATTTTAAAATTAAAGGCTAAAATGTCCAAGTAAATCTACAGTATATTTGACATCTTTTTCAGGCTGTTAAAGCCATATTTTACTCTTTTTCAGGCAACTGTAGAACGGAATCCTCCTGTTAAACCAGCTTCATTCCAAGTCTGAGAGAAACATCACATATCCATGGTGTCACACAGTCAATATCGGACCATTCTGATGTAGGATTTTAAAATTAAAGGCTAAAATGTCCAAGTAAATCTACAGTATATTTGACATCTTTTTCAGGCTGTTAAAGCCATATTTTACTCTTTTTCAGGCAACTGTAGAACGGAATCCTCCTGTTAAACCAGCTTCATTCCAAGTCTGAGAGAAACATCACATATCCATGGTGTCACACAGTCAATATCGGACCATTCTGATGTAGGATTTTAAAATTAAAGGCTAAAATGTCCAAGTAAATCTACAGTATATTTGACATCTTTTTCAGGCTGTTAAAGCCATATTTTACTCTTTTTCAGGCAACTGTAGAACGGAATCCTCCTGTTAAACCAGCTTCATTCCAAGTCTGAGAGAAACATCACATATCCATGGTGTCACACAGTCAATATCGGACCATTCTGATGTAGGATTTTAAAATTAAAGGCTAAAATGTCCAAGTAAATCTACAGTATATTTGACATCTTTTTCAGGCTGTTAAAGCCATATTTTACTCTTTTTCAGGCAACTGTAGAACGGAATCCTCCTGTTAAACCAGCTTCATTCCAAGTCTGAGAGAAACATCACATATCCATGGTGTCACACAGTCAATATCGGACCATTCTGATGTAGGATTTTAAAATTAAAGGCTAAAATGTCCAAGTAAATCTACAGTATATTTGACATCTTTTCAGGCTGTTAAAGCCATATTTTACTCTTTTTCAGGCAACTGTAGAACGGAATCCTCCTGTTAAACCAGCTTCATTCCAAGTCTGAGAGAAACATCACATATCCATGGTGTCACACAGTCAATATCGGACCATTCTGATGTAGGATTTTAAAATTAAAGGCTAAAATGTCCAAGTAAATCTACAGTATATTTGACATCTTTTTCAGGCTGTTAAAGCCATATTTTACTCTTTTTCAGGCAACTGTAGAACGGAATCCTCCTGTTAAACCAGCTTCATTCCAAGTCTGAGAGAAACATCACATATCCATGGTGTCACACAGTCAATATCGGACCATTCTGATGTAGGTTTTAAAATTAAAGGCTAAAATGTCCAAGTAAATCTACAGTATATTTGACATCTTTTTCAGGCTGTTAAAGCCATATTTTACTCTTTTTCAGGCAACTGTAGAACGGAATCCTCCTGTTAAACCAGCTTCATTCCAAGTCTGAGAGAAACATCACATATCCATGGTGTCACACAGTCAATATCGGACCATTCTGATGTAGGATTTTAAAATTAAAGGCTAAAATGTCCAAGTAAATCTACAGTATATTTGACATCTTTTTCAGGCTGTTAAAGCCATATTTTACTCTTTTTCAGGCAACTGTAGAACGGAATCCTCCTGTTAAACCAGCTTCATTCCAAGTCTGAGAGAAACATCACATATCCATGGTGTCACACAGTCAATATCGACCATTCTGATGTAGGATTTTAAAATTAAAGGCTAAAATGTCCAAGTAAATCTACAGTATATTTGACATATTTTTCAGGCTGTTAAAGCCATATTTTACTCTTTTTCAGGCAACTGTAGAACGGAATCCTCCTGTTAAACCAGCTTCATTCCAAGTCTGAGAGAAACATCACATATCCATGGTGTCACACAGTCAATATCGGACCATTCTGATGTAGGATTTTAAAATTAAAGGCTAAAATGTCCAAGTAAATCTACAGTATATTTGACATCTTTTCAGGCTGTTAAAGCCATATTTTACTCTTTTTCAGGCAACTGTAGAACGGAATCCTCCTGTTAAACCAGCTTCATTCCAAGTCTGAGAGAAACATCACATATCCATGGTGTCACACAGTCAATATCGACCATTCTGATGTAGTTTTTAAAATTAAAGGCTAAAATGTCCAAGTAAATCTACAGTATATTTGACATCTTTTTCAGGCTGTTAAAGCCATATTTTACTCTTTTTCAGGCAACTGTAGAACGGAATCCTCCTGTTAAACCAGCTTCATTCCAAGTCTGAGAGAAACATCACATATCCATGGTGTCACACAGTCAATATCGGACCATTCTGATGTAGGATTTTAAAATTAAAGGCTAAAATGTCCAAGTAAATCTACAGTATATTTGACATTTTTCAGGCTGTTAAAGCCATATTTTACTCTTTTTCAGGCAACTGTAGAACGGAATCCTCCTGTTAAACCAGCTTCATTCCAAGTCTGAGAGAAACATCACATATCCATGGTGTCACACAGTCAATATCGGACCATTCTGATGTAGGATTTTAAAATTAAAGGCTAAAATGTCCAAGTAAATCTACAGTATATTTGACATCTTTTTCAGGCTGTTAAAGCCATATTTTACTCTTTTTCAGGCAACTGTAGAACGGAATCCTCCTGTTAAACCAGCTTCATTCCAAGTCTGAGAGAAACATCACATATCCATGGTGTCACACAGTCAATATCGGACCATTCTGATGTAGGATTTTAAAATTAAAGGCTAAAATGTCCAAGTAAATCTACAGTATATTTGACATATTTTTTCAGGCTGTTAAAGCCATATTTTACTCTTTTTCAGGCAACTGTAGAACGGAATCCTCCTGTTAAACCAGCTTCATTCCAAGTCTGAGAGAAACATCACATATCCATGGTGTCACACAGTCAATATCGGACCATTCTGATGTAGGTTTTTAAAATTAAAGGCTAAAATGTCCAAGTAAATCTACAGTATATTTGACATCTTTTTCAGGCTGTTAAAGCCATATTTTACTCTTTTTCAGGCAACTGTAGAACGGAATCCTCCTGTTAAACCAGCTTCATTCCAAGTCTGAGAGAAACATCACATATCCATGGTGTCACACAGTCAATATCGACCATTCTGATGTAGGATTTTAAAATTAAAGGCTAAAATGTCCAAGTAAATCTACAGTATATTTGACATCTTTTCAGGCTGTTAAAGCCATATTTTACTCTTTTTCAGGCAACTGTAGAACGGAATCCTCCTGTTAAACCAGCTTCATTCCAAGTCTGAGAGAAACATCACATATCCATGGTGTCACACAGTCAATATGACCATTCTGATGTAGGTTTTTAAAATTAAAGGCTAAAATGTCCAAGTAAATCTACAGTATATTTGACATCTTTTTCAGGCTGTTAAAGCCATATTTTACTCTTTTTCAGGCAACTGTAGAACGGAATCCTCCTGTTAAACCAGCTTCATTCCAAGTCTGAGAGAAACATCACATATCCATGGTGTCACACAGTCAATATCGGACCATTCTGATGTAGGATTTTAAAATTAAAGGCTAAAATGTCCAAGTAAATCTACAGTATATTTGACATATTTTTCAGGCTGTTAAAGCCATATTTTACTCTTTTTCAGGCAACTGTAGAACGGAATCCTCCTGTTAAACCAGCTTCATTCCAAGTCTGAGAGAAACATCACATATCCATGGTGTCACACAGTCAATATCGGACCATTCTGATGTAGGATTTTAAAATTAAAGGCTAAAATGTCCAAGTAAATCTACAGTATATTTGACATCTTTTCAGGCTGTTAAAGCCATATTTTACTCTTTTTCAGGCAACTGTAGAACGGAATCCTCCTGTTAAACCAGCTTCATTCCAAGTCTGAGAGAAACAT